>JAFIRS010000559.1:432500-648637 GCA_018342105.1 Gonioctena quinquepunctata
ATCTGATAGACTTGTTTGGAAGAATATTAAATGAAAATTATAATGTTCCATATTTTACAATATCATCATGTGCGGAACTCTCTCCCCTACATCATTACTCCATAATTAAAATAATTTACTGTGGAATAAAATCGAAACCGTTGGTGCAAAAACTCAATAACTTTTTCCATTTGGTGTGAATGAAAAGGTAAACTGCAGTAAAAAAAAGTAACCAAATCCCTTTCCTACAAAAATAATTAAATGTGTTCTGGCATTAAACAAAGTGAACAGGATTGGCTTCCACTTTATTCTATTTATCTCAATATGTCATTAAAGTTCTGCAAATGTATGAGAAGATGTGAGGTGATTTGGAATGTGATTCCTGCTTTAGTTTCATCTGAAAGTGCTAATGAAATTATATTCAACAGTAAAAATATAAAATCCGTAGAAAGATTCAAAAACTTATTCATTACCTTTGACAAAACTCCATACCAAGTATGGTTCAAGACATGAAGAAGCAGTTGGCTGACCACATGAGTAAAGGTCAGTCAAACCTCAAAACGGAGAGCCAAGAATCATAAAAAACATCCAAGTTTGTCTAAACAGGAGTCTTTCATTTATGTCATTATTATCAAAATGACAGAGGTCTCAATACAAAAACCAATGACTATTACAAATCTCTGGATTAGATTTCCACATCATTGCCATCACAGAATCCTGGATCCAACCCAACGGTTACAACTCGGAACTTTTTACTGATCTTCAGAAAAGACAGAAACCTTGAAGCAAACTCGTTTTCAAGAGGTGGTGATGTTTTGTTAGTAGTGAGACAACTTTTTTACTATAGATGTCATAGGCTGTAAGATTGTATTGAAGCACAATAATAAGTCAGATATAACTTCCTTAAAGCCAACTTTCCACTTGTATAGGCTCTTATACAAAATGTCGACTAGTCACCCCTTGATCTTTGTGCAGAAGTCAATGTAGCCCTATAATTATTCTATTCACTATTAATCCCAATTCTCAACCAGTGTGTTCCGGTTAATCATAATTTTATAAGAAAATATCCTCTATGGTTCAACAGTGAAATGATCAAAGATATTAGAAGAAAAAAATAGAATCTTTAGAAAACCAATAACTCAGATAATCTCAGAGAACAATTCCGATCCCTTCATCGATCCATTAAAACAAAAAATTAATATACCGTACAGAGAATACGAAAATAAATCTGAAAAGGCAATCAAAGAAGATCCTACTAATTTTTGGGTTTACATTTAAAATAAGAAAGGTATGTCAAGAATCCCTAGTATCTTAATCTTGGACGAAGTTGAATACCGCAATCCTTCAAAAATTGTTGATTCTTTTGCACAATTTTTTGAACGTGCATACTTTCCACCACAACAAACATACCAGCTCACAAATGTTATTTCAAACAATCCTATCATCTCTGTCAAGCTTTTTTTAGAAATTGAAGTTTGCAATTCTCTTAAAAAATGTAAACCCAACTTACTAGCGAGGATGATAGCATAACTAACTTTTACGCTAAAAACTGTGCACACATTCTGAACGTACCGTTACAGGTAATTTTTAATCTAGCACTGAATAAAGGGTGCTTTCTCGACAAATGGAAAATTTAAAAATTTGCCTTATTTTGAAAACGGGTGGTATATTAAACATTGGTTGGGTGGTATATTAAATATTAAACATTACTGACCTATAACCCTGCTGCCCAACTTTGCAAAGGGTTTCGAGATGTGCTTGTACAATGTGATCTTTCCTGATGTTGAAAATTTGATCTCCAACAATCAACACGGATTCTTCAGTAAAATATCTACAATTAATTAATAGCTTAATGTGCTTCACATAAACAGCAAGAAATGCATTCAATAAAAATCTACAAGTGGATACTGTTTATATGGACTTTTTGAAGGCATTTGAGAAGTTGGATCATAATATTCTCATCTATAAACTTTACTCCTATGGTTTTGACACTCAACTCTTGAACATATTTCGCTCTCACCTAACTAAATGTATCTTCGTAGATTACAGAAATCCTTCCAATTCATTACAAACAGTGGTGCCCCACAAGGAAGCAACTTAGCACCTCTCCTATTCTTACTTTTTATAAACGATATAGAGAATAATGTCCCAAGCCAATTTTGACTTTTTGCAGATTATTTGAAAATATCTCAGAAGGACTACTTAATCCTACAGAAAGATCTTGAATTTTTACATGTTTGGTGTACCGAAAATAATATCTCCCCCCCCCCAACAAAAAATAACTGTAAATACAAATACCCAAAAAGTTACTCAATGGTAAAAACTCATTATAAAAATAAATTAGAAGGATGTTCTACTCAGCAGATCATTGAAAACATAAACGTTCCTGTCACATGATTGTAATTTTATATTGAATAACTGATAATTGCATCGCTGACAAAAGAGCTTCTTTGTTATTGTTGAACATCCAATAATAAGGTAGATAAACTTTATATTTTTCTTGAACAACATAACTTTTCAAACTTTGTCTTTCTAACAGAACGCTGGCTAAGATCTGATGAACCCTTTAATTGTCCAAATTATGTAATAGCTTCCAAGTATTGTAGGACTCAATCACTACATGGGGGAACCATGATTCTAGTAAATGAAAACTCAATCAATGAGCTGACTTTAAAAAATATAAAAAAATATGAATACCTCTTAGTTGAAAAAGAATTTGAATTCTTAATAATCCATGACACAAAAAATAATATTTATTTGATATGCATTTACAGAACACCTACGTGTAACGTCACAGCGTTCTTAAATAGATTGGAAGTTCTTTTGTCAAGCCTCCCAGTAAATTATCAGCTTATTATAGCTGGAGATAGTTTTTCAGTATGCATTTTCCAACAATAGTACAGTTGAGATAGGAAATACCCTCAGAGAAATTATTTTAGTGCCAGAAAATGGCAAAATAGTGATTCTAAGTGCGTGTTTGTCAACCTAATATTTAATAACTCCAGCACAATCGCTTGAAATAAATAAAATTGATAGTTTTGTTATGCATTTCTCAACAATAGTAGTTTCCTATCACAACTGTACTATTGTTGGAAAATGCATATTGAAAAACTAAACTACTTTCATTTCAAGCGATTGTGCTGGGGTTATTATATTAAATACTAGGTTGACAAAAACGCATTTCCAATCAATATTTTGCCATTTCCTGGCTCTAAAAAAAAATCCTTGGGTATTTCCTATCACAATTGTACTATTGTTGAAAAATGCATATTGAAAAACTAAACTCCTTTCATTTCAAGCGATTGTGCTGGGATTATTAAATACTAGGTTGACGAAAACGCATTTCCAATCAATATTTTGCCATTTCCTGGCTCTAAAAAAAATCCCATTGGGTATTTCCTATCACAATTGTACTACTGTTGAAAAATGCATAACGAAACCATTAATTATATTTATTTGAAGCGATTTTGCCGGAGTTATTAAATATTAGGTTGACGAAAACGCATTTCAAATCACTATTTAGCCAGTTCCTGGCTCTAAAATAAATTATCTTCGAGCATTTCCTATCACAACTGTATGTACTATTGTTGGAAAATGCATAATGAAAAACAAAATTCTTTTCATTTCAAGCGGGTGTGCTGGGATTAATAAATAGTAGGTTGACAAAAAAGCATTTTGATTCATTATTTTGTCATTTCCCGGCTCTAAAAATATTTCTCTTTGAATATTTCCCATAACGAATGTACTATTGCTGGAAAGGGCATAATAAAACTCCTAATTATATTCATTTCAAGCAATTGTGCTGGAGTTATCAAATAGTACTTTGAGGAAATCTCATTTCAAATCATTATTTTGCCATTTTGTGACAAGTGAAGATTTCGAATCACTTTTTAAAATAAAAAAGAACAGTCTTATTATTTCAAGCGATTGTGCTGGAGTAAGTATATCGACGAAAAGGCATTTTCAACAATAATACAGATCTGGAATAAGATTATAGGCATATAGTTCCAGTCGACCACTACAAAATATAACAGATATACGCGATGGATTATCAAGTATTTAACTGGATCACTGAATAATGTTTTAGTCCAGTTAAATACTTGATCATTCATCGCGCATATACTTGGCAATTGCTGAAAATGTGTTGATTTTTGCTAAAAAATATCATTCTTAATTCCAAGTAGGAATTTTCGAGAATTTTATGTACCGAATTCAGCCCTCGTAAAACATTCAAATTCGCTCGAATTCAAATTATTTTTATACCATTCGAGAGCTTGTAAAAAGTTAGAAAATTGAGCGTTTCAATCAATTCCATGCCTATTTTGGGTAAAATGTTATAAATAGTTGTGCCAGTTTAACAGTTAAGCTAGCACAACACCATTTTTTCGCTAACCACTTGAGTTAGAAAATTTTGGTTTGTGTTAGAAAATAGTTATTAAATACTGGATTATTTTCAATTGATTGTGCCAAAACGGCTGCGTCAGTTTTATATACGTGATTCATTACTTTCATGACTTTGACTATTTCTGCCTTTTCTGCATTTCTAATAACATCAAGAGTTTGATTTTGATGGTTTTTTATGACAAATATTATTATGTTTTTCTTTCTTTTGTTACGCTCATTCAGTTCTTCGATGATCTCCTCGAATGATGGGTTACTATTATTAGGCTGATCAGATTTTGTGTCTTTAACGTTTTTTATTTCGTTTCTCAAAGTTTCAACCTCAGTTCGTAGTTCTTGTACTAGCTGAACCATTGTCAACTGTGAGAAGCCTGTATTGCACTCCTTGCAGAAAAATTTCAGAATTATTTTTTTGAGGGGCATACATTTCAGTTCAGATGCTGCATGTGTTGGTTTCCTACATGAATCACACTCTATAAAAGGTTCATTCTCATTAATTTCTTTTTTGCAAGCACTACAAGGTCCCATATTTTTAGCTTGATCAACAACAATAAAAAAAAACTGCTTCGGGTTGGATTAATTAACGGAGCCTTTCTTTTTTGTTTGCCTGACCTTAGTTTTTTTGTTGTCTTGCTTGTTTTTATTGCTGCTTCCACGGGTTTGAAACCATGCAGTTTTCATAAAGAAGTTTGAATAACAAACTAAGTATCAAGAAGAATGTTAATGAGGGTGTAGCCAGTATCTTGGTTAAAGTAAGTTATTTACTTTAATTGGTCAAACTACATATTGTTTTTTTTATAAAGTAAGCTGTTTTTGCTGATAAACATAACTTATCAGTTCAAAAGGTAATTCTGCAACAAGAGACAGAAATCTGTGACATTCTTGAGAGCCAGCCATAATTTCATTAAAAATTAAAAATGTCTTATTCCTCAAGACAGCTGACTACAAAAACCTATACAATAGGTGTATGTTGGTGGCATATCCATAAAAAAGCAACTATTTCCCTGGCTAATGCCTCGACGGACGTTGAATGACATACGCTGGATAAACATTTAGGTAGATACAGGCTGCAGGAAACCTGGCCGATCGAGTAACAAAATGTTTTTAAAATGTTAGTACTCACAGTAAACATAAAAAAAACATTTAGTACCTGTGCAAAATTTGTACACAAATGTATGTCATTTTTTAGGAAAATTCTTTGTACACCAACCATCATTAATATGCACTTCATTTGCTTGCATCACTATCAAGTCAGATTGGGCCGAGTGATCTAAGACGCGCCAGATTTAAGCTTTGGTTCTGGTTAACATTCAAATAAATCCTTCTCGGCAATTTCCTCATGTACCATGCCATAAAATTTAACGTATTGTATCAGAATCAGAAATGATTTATTGTCATAAAAAACATTAATTTTGTTGACAAAGCTACTTAAACCTAAGATGAAAGTTACTACATAGACATTTTTAAAAAACAGCACATTGTATAAGTTTAAATAAATAAAAAATATCACAAAGTTTAGACAACATAAAAAAATATATATGTATGAATTTAAAAGGTAAAAAAGTATATTTGAGCATCCACAATGTAACTATCCGCTTAGGAATTTTTATTGTAAGTTGTGAAATTGTCAATGAGGAATTCATCTGCATTGTAATAGACTCCTAGGCAAAGGAGTTTTTTAACCTCTTTACGAAATTTGTAATTATTATTTATTTTCCTGATGGGAAGAGGAATATGGTTGAACAGTTTCTTTCCATTATAAAATATGGAGGATTTGATTTGAGAAGTTGAGGGAATAGGAAGACTGATGTTATATATGAGTCTGATTTCGTAGTTCAATTGATGAGGCATAATGTATGCAAAGAAAAATCTTCTTTCAAATGGCACTATCAAATAAGAGGGTTATTTAAAAAAAATGTCGATGATGTCCTAACTGGCACAATTATGATGTCACCCTAAAGAGTTGTGTCAAAATGTGCACGTTCAAATAATACCTAAATTGACGTGTACTAGCGATTTTTCTCTTCTGGCACTGTAAAGACTTTAGCGAATTTATTCCAACCTTTACGTGCTCAATGGATTATCGAATGATTTCTAAGGTTGTTATAGTTAGGTTCTCTGTGTTGAGGACAACAAGAACAATATGAAAAACAATTGCTTTATCAAAATAGAGGCATTGCGGAATAGCAAACTGACGTCATTGTAAAAAAATCTATCTGTATTGAAAATACTATCAAAGAATATCAATATGAGTTAGATTTGCAGCATTTTCAAACTTCTAATAGGCACAACAGAAGATATACATTAGCAAAAGGGCTGGAAAATAAGAGAGAGAGAGAGAACATCTGAAATTTGAAAACCAGATTCCCAACACAAAAACTTGAACGATAGTTGAAATAGGATTCACATCGCAAGTAGCACAGAACAATGAGACCCACCAATAATAATATGTCTTTATTCAGATTAAGAAAAGGCAGAATTCAGTCACCTCTTTCCAGAGAATGAGGCAACTGCTCTTCCATTAAACCTAGGAACAACTCTAGCTACATAACATTCCTCAACGATGACAGAAATGAAGCAAACAAGACAATCTCAAAACTAGAAGTACAAAGAGCATCCTGAAAAGTGACTGGTGAATCCTGGAGAAACCTCTGAAAGTAAACAAAAGCCACTCACTTCACTAAAAGATTTTCAAGTTAGTGTCTTTTGTTTACTTTAATATGGAATGTCATCAAGTATTGGCTGCATTAATTCAAAACCTATGAAAGTAATTGGGACCACCAAATTTCAACTTCAGACTGTCCAGTACATTCATTGGCACGTGAATATTATGAGAAACAATTGAATTTGTGGGCAATCATCAGTTGGCAAATGTAATAGATACTTACGAGTCAGAGAATGCTCTGATTCTCTAAAAAAATTCTCACAATTTCTAGAAACCGGTTCATTAAATTTTCCATCCTCAGAATCTTTTTGGCGGCTTTCATCACACAAACCGTATTCACTAAAGCATTTATTTTCGCTGGGCTCTTCCTTTATTATTTCTCCCTTTAGAATGCAATGAATGGCGCCGAAGTGATTCCTACTACTATGTGTTATAGAATCTTCTGGTAATCCATAGTGTTCTTGTGCCATCGTGTCTCCTTATCTGTGGAAATTGAGTCAGTCATGAAATAATCTCAATCCAAGATTAATACAAACAATTTTTTGATCAAATATTGATAAATATCCCCTAGAGACTTGCTGTCTGGTGGTACTTATGTATTTCTACCTCCTAAACACGAATCCAAGGCACTCTCAATTACCTCTAATAGTACAGCCCTCCAAAGATAAGAAAATGTATATTATCTCCATCAAACACATCGTGAACCAACAAATTTGTTATAGAAAAAGTCATCCGCTGCATTCATAACCAAGTTTAGCCCAGCAGAAATCGTAAATAAGTTATTGTGGTTGAATTTGGACCAACAGATGTTATAACTAATAATCGAAATATTTTGTATTGCTAAAAAAGGGGAAACATCTATTCTGCCCACTTCACTTCCAACATATATTTTGAATGACACACTTTATTTACGTAATTTACTGGATGGGAATGAGGTTATGAATGCTTCGCTTCGATATAAATGGGACGATTCGTGTACACGAGGCAGAACATGTAAGTACGGCTAAACGACGTATCTCTACGTGATAAATTCAGCTGATAAATTACCTTAGAAATATCTACATCAAAAATGGTTTGAAATTTATTTTATTTCCCAAATGGCAGGGCAGCGGGCCAAAGTGTGTAAACGTTATCTGAGAAGACAATGGTGACCATAGAAATGTAATTATAATATACTGACTAGAACGCGTTTAGCGTTTAGTCTACTGCGCACCCGAATTTCGTGGCACCCTTATGCGATAGCAAGGAGGACACCAAACAATGAAGAAGTGTATGACTTCATAAGCATATTACATGCGTGCGACGAAGATAATCAACTGAACGTATGACGGTAGTATTTATATCATCTATTTGTAAACATAACGGCGTTGTCGGTTGGCACTTATAAGCGTTGCCAAATCATTCCAATTTTCTTTAATTCCTTTGTGTTCGGTTTGGATGTGTCTTTGTACTTTGTTGTCTTTTTTGTTAGAGTGATTATAGTGGATAAATTGAAAACTGTTATATATAATGAAGTGTTACATTAGTTTGTAGTAGTAGGTAATGATATGTGGCCATGCTTATTTATACATATTGCCTTTTCAGTGTGTCCATAAAGTAACGCATACATTCATTATTAGCTAAATGAACAATATCATTAAAAATTCCCGAAACAGGTCGATTTTTTATTTTAATTTACTGTTTTTTAAAATAATAATCCAATATACAGGGTGATCTACCTTCGAGAGATGACGTCATCAGCGGTGGTTTTATTAAATGAACACCCTCTTTTTTTTATTTATGAGTTAACTTGCTGATTTCAAATTGGTAGAGGGTGGGGCAACAATACAAAAGGTGTTTTCAAAATTTTATTAGAAAGTTATGCGACACTGTATTTCACAAAAAACGAAATGAAGAATAAACGTATTAAGAATCATTATATGAAATTACGTAGTTATGCAGCTACTGGATACACTACCAAAGATGCATCAAAATGTTGCGGTGCGCCTTCTGCGGTCTAAATTATTGGCTATTTGAATATCAGGAAAAAGCTGGATCAAATCAGGAATTAATGTATTTTGTAAGAAATCCAGGTGCCGACAAAATTACGTCTCGTCTTGTTGATTACTTTCATTAACTGTAGGTCTACCTTGGTTTGGTGCAGTCCTCACGTGTCCTAATTCTCTGTATTTTCGCTCTATTCTGCTTACAGTAGATTGTGAAATAAGTTTTATGGAATAATCTGCATACCTCTTGTTGAGTCCGCATCATATCGCCAACACCAATCATAATTAAAATTTCAATCCTTTCCCTTTCAGATAAAGGCATTTTCAAAAAACAGTTTTAATATGATACATTTTGAAGCGTCAACAATACAGAATTAAACAAATGACAAAAAATATTCTCAAACAATGAAAATATACGGTATAGTCGAGAGGCAAAGATCACTAAGATAAAAACTTTTTAACAAAAAATTAAACCGACGAAAAACGGAACTAAAAAGCTAAAAATAAAATAAACCTCCTTAGTCCTAATAACTAAGCATCTAAACTAATGTGAGTAACTAATTTTGAGTCGGCGCCAAACAAACAAGCTAGGTAAAGCGTAAAATGATGGCATCGAGATGCACGGTGGCATTCTGATAATTTTTTCGAAGTAATTTAATGATCTTCGTTGATTATTCGTTTGGCGCCGACTCGAAATTAGTTACTTACATTAGTTTAGGAGCTTAGTTATCAAGACTAAGGAAATTTATTTTATTTTTTGATTTTCAGTTCCGTTTTTCGTCGGTTTAATTTTTTTGTTAAAAAGTTTTTATTTTTCAATTTTTTGTGGCTGAAATATACTAATTACTACCTACTTAACTTTTGAATAATTCCAAAATACTTACTTATACCCACCTTACTTCAACTAATAACAGTTAAATAATACGATTATCTACTTCAACTATTTATTGTTATATATTATAAATTATTTTTGATAGTTCTGGTAAGTTCATTTCATCACTTTGTATATAATTCCATCCTTCCATAGAATGTTATTATTGTGACGGATGTAGGAGAACAAAAATAATGACAATAGCGATCTGTCAATGTCAACTACATATGTGTGCCTATGTTCACAAGTGAAAAATCAATCATCCCCTATTTTTCTACCCATAGGGGTGGATTAATTCCTTCCGAACCGAAATATGATCAACTATGAGGTATATTCTAGGTAATAAAAAAAATCATTCAAATCGGAAAACCCAGTACAAAGTTATGCCTGATAGAATCGATGAACGGATCAAAATTCAGAGGGTGAACGATAAATATTTTCCATTTTGCTACCCTTAGGAGTGGATTTTTTTCGAATTCAAATGGGACTAACTTTGGAGTATGCCCTATCCAATGAAAAGAGAATAATCGGAATCGGACTCCTCTGTAAAAAGTTATGCGTGGTCATACATAAAAAAAATATACGCGTCGACTAGAGAACCTCCTCCTTTTTGGTTTCGTCGGCTGAAAAATGGATATATACAATGACAATGGCACCCACATCAAATGTGACCTTATTGGAAGAGTGAACATTTTTTACACAGGTATTATGAATAAAAATTTGATAGAAATACCTATTCAATTATAAGGATATGTAAAACAGTCTCATATATCTTCATAAATAGAGGGGGAAGGTAATTTTTTGGATAACATTTATATTCACAATTCTCTGTACCTTTGATGCATCATCTATTTAAAAAAAACGTTTTATGATGATATACCCTATTTTCCATTACAAGCAATGCCACTGGAATTGTTCCGCTACTGCGAGGAGGACATAAACAACAATGGCGGCCACCATGCATGGGACATTTCGCGCAGCTTGAAACGCATTCTAGTCAGTATATTATAATTACATTTCTATGATGGTGACACTAATAGAAAGAGATGAAATATCATTTGTCAGTCATAGTGACGTATATGGACTTGTCATGGCCACCATTCTCTCTGGACAGTGGCGCACTCCGCACTCTGGTATTGAGAGTTACAGGCTCTTGAATGTATATTGGACCACTCTATATGTTACGTTGGCCACTCTGTATGTTACGTTGGTCCATGTACGTCACTATGACGGGTTAATACTGAAAGATTCTAATTGGCTAGAGCTTATTAGTACCTCCTAATCAGATAACGTTTACTCTCTTTGGGTAGAGAGGGGGAAAACAGGGTGGCCACGATTGTCATCATGTGCAGCAGTGTCACAGTTTATAGCTAAAGAAGCAGTTAGCTCACTTGGCCCAAATGCATGTTCCAAGGTAACATCCACTCCAGGGAAAGAATTCAGGATGCGCAGAAGACTGTACGCGATTATCGCTTTTCGAAGTATCCGGAAAATGTCAGTATTGATAACACAGTAACACGCGGTATGCGCGAGGGATAAAAATCAGAGTTGCGCAGTGTACAAACGGGAACATAAAGATCAAAGTGCCGACGCCAAGTGAGCGAACTGATTCTTTAGCTATGAACTGTGGCAGTGTCATGACATGCAGCGGTTGATAGGTTACGTTTGTTGGGTTATTGACTTTATTTACATTTCATAAAACTGTGAATAAGAACAATTAAAAATATGTTGATCTTTTTATTATTACCACTCAGTTTTAATTCTAATTATTCACCGAATAAAATTATTTGAACATGAATGTGTTGTTTGATTTTATGTTCAAAATCATACTTTGTAAGGATGTATTTTTAAGTTAAGAGAATTTTTGGTAATTTTGTTTATCCAACATAACAAAGTTAGGATTCACCATGAAATGCGTAGACGTTGCCGAATCAAATGTTCAACAAAACATTCGTCTGACAGCTGTGACTTTTATGGTTCAATCAGCCTTTTAATATAGCATACAGCGCACTCTGAAGATCTGAGAGTTGACGAAGGCTTTTAGAATGTATCATTGTCGACCAGCTCTGTACTTTAGTTACGATCATGGCCACTCTAATAAGTACACATGTCTCATGGTAGTCACTGATGAGCTGACCAAAGACTTCTAATTGGCTATGAGACTTTAGTTACGTATGCCATCCTATTCCAGATAATCACTATAACGCTAATCTCAGATTGGCTAGGCTTAATCCTAAATAACACAAACTAACTCAGTGGCTAGTTATCCAGTTAATAAAATCCAACAAGAGTCAATTTGGTTTGATTCTTGTTGCGTTCTGATAGGGTTTGATTTTGATTTCTGAAAAATGTATTGACTGTCCGAATACTTTTAGATTATGCGGAAATGTCAAATTAAAATTATCGAGCCAATCACAACACTTCATTGAATATTTCAAACGTTATGATTGGCTCAAATTCTTGAATTTGACATTTTCGGATTGTCTGAAAGCCCTCCCAGTTAACAGTGTCAACTGTCAGAGCATCACTGTCAGCATTGTGATTGGTCTAGTCTGAAATCGATCATGGAGCATCGATTTGTATGCCATATGTCATTTATCAATTATAGTCCGAGAACTATAGTGATTGCCCCGCAGGTGCGTCACACTAGGGCGAAATTCAAACCCTTGAAGATGTGATGAAAAATTCGTGATTTTTTTAATTACATTATAATATATAAATATTCATCTACTAGCCCATTCACAGTTATATAAATTGGAACTATGGGAATTTACATCTGCTCAGCAGATTATTTACTTGGATCTCCTAAATCATCGTCCATCCAAAGGTCAACATCACTTAGCACAACACCTTTATACAAAAAACTGTGACCCGTGAGATCAGAGGTCATGTCTGGCAGGCAGACATCACTTTTTGAATCTTTTGATTTTCCGTGGTACCATTTCCAAATTCATCACTGAATGATTGTAATCGAATGGTTTGTAATGAGGTTGAGATACATAATCATTGGAATGTATGAAAAAATTGGATTGCTGTTCACTTCTTTCTTGCAAATCATCGTGTCTTCTATTTTCTTTGTGGCTTTGTGGAAGTTTCTGCATACTTCCAGACAATAACATTATTTTTGGAACAGCATGCAGAAGATTTGAGACATTTCCTTCTCTTGACACTCAATAATTCAAAGAAAGGTCTCTTTCGTAATCATCCGACTCAAAATGAACACTACATACACAGTGTCCTTCATAACTGAGGCCTTCAATTCACAATTCTCCAGCCAAATTATTTTGATTATTTCGTCCCTAGGAAACTGGTGAAATATAATGTCTTTATTTATGCGGAATACATTATTGGAACAGTTTGAAAAAACAAATTTGTTTCCAGGCATCTTATGATTTTAAACCTAAAAAACATTTCAGCTTCATTTTAAATCATTTCAAAAAGTTAACCCTGTTTTTAGAACTGGCAACTGTGTAACTTCCAATTTAAAGTTCCGAAGTCAATGAATCAGCAATCAAATCAAAGGAAATGGGCAGAGCTTCTCATCTGTGTGTATACATATGATCTGTGACTAAACTCTATATGAAAGATAAGATATTAAACTCTATATATCGTAAAAAAGAAAGGAAAGCTATTGGGGGAGTTTCGCACAAGTTGGAAACCCAGAGTTTTTCTCTATCTTTTCAATTCCCTGATTTTTGTAAGATTTCATATGAAAAGTGAAAATATATACACGACAAATTTCAGTTTTGGTATTAATATCAGGCTTATTCAGGAAAACATTGGATATTGGTGATTTTTCAATAACCAATAATCATGGCTGTTTTCTATTCAGGTGCATCTTGGAAGTCGACATATTTTCAGACATTGGTTATTTGTCAATATCAGCTCAACTTTGTCAAAAAACCGATATCCCTATTCAGGAAACCATTTCTTGCCAAGAACAGGGATATTGAAATTTGAAATAGTACTCCGGAATACTGTTTCAGATGTTGGTTCTTGACTTTTGTGAGAGTTTATGCTGACAAGACGCCATTTATTGGAACTAAAAAATATACTATTTTGGTCTTTTGGAAGAAAATATGCAATTATGGATCACCTGAAATTTTCTTTGCTAATTCAGGCTATAAATGAAAATCATAATTTATCACTATTCATATGTTTCATTACTTGTTTAATTATATTTCCTGCAAGAGACTTCGAACAAAAGTTACACTGAAATTGTTTTTCTCCTGTATGAGTCCTCTCATGGGTCTCAAAATACCTTCTGCGTAAAGACTTCGAACAAAATTACACTGAAATGGTGGTTCTCCTAATGAGTTCTCTCATGGTTTTTCAAAGAATCACTTCGCCTAAAAGACTTCGAACATAATTCACACTGAAATGGTTTTTCTCCTGTATGAATCCTCTCATGGTTCTTCAAAGTACCTCTTTCCCCAAAAGTCTTTGAACAATAGGAACACTGAAATGGTTTTTCTCCTGAATGAGTCCTCTCATGTTTTTTCAAAACACCACCTTCCGTAAAAGACTTAGAACAAAAGTTACACTTAAATGGTTTGTCTCCAGTATGAGTCCTCACATGGATCTTCAAAGTAGAGCTATGCCTAATAGACTTCGAACAAAAGTTACACTGGAATGGTTTTTCTCCTGTATGAGTTCTCTCATGGTCCTTCAAAGCATCGCTTCGCCTAAACGACTTCGAACATAATTTACACTGAAATGGTTTTTCTCCTGTATGAGTCCTCTCATGATTCTTCAAATTATCACTTCGCCTAAATAACTTCGAACATATTTTACACTGAAAGTGTTTTTCATTGTCCCTTTCAACATCTGTTTCATCCTCTTCTACAGTTGTATTTTGTTGAGGCCCAGCTCCAAAATCTGTAGGAACAATAAATACAAGATCAATGTAATAAATTACAGTCTCAAAAGTATAAAACCAATTATTCCATTAAGTAATTGTGTTAAATAAACTACCAAAAAAAGTTGGATGAGTAAAATTTCTACATAAAAATAAAATGAAATTATGGAGTTGAAAAAGCTGCATAGATTTTAATGAACTAGAAGTTACGACTCTGAGCTTCTCTAATGTCAGATCCTAAATTTTATTGAAAATGTTATCAATTAACAAGATAAAAACTTGATAAACATTAAGGCACTGCAAAATTCTGATCCATCAAGATGTTTGAATTTAATTTGGGTTTCAAATATTTTGAAATGAAAGTAAGTAATTCATCAAGCAATTTGATTAACATAGCTTGTTGGGCCACCAATGTGAATCCATCTGTGACTTAAACATATACTTTCGTAGCCAGAGATACATTGTACAATCAAATGAATATTAATTACCTACCTATGGAATTTTCATGAAGAACAATCTTAGCATTATTGTTTGGGTGAGACTTGTTTCCACTTAATTTATCTCCGTGTATTTCAGGTTTGATGTATCCATAAACAATATCAATCTCATCCTCAGATTTGAGTGGCTGTATTTCCAAATCAGCATTAATTCTCAACAAATCGTCAGTACATTTGAAGTTATCTTCATGAGTATTCTCTATTTTGATTTCCTTTTTGATCTGGTCTACTTCCTGATCATCAACAGCTGAAATGTATCCTGAACCTTCGTTGTCAAAATTTATGTTTTTCCATGAATCTGAAAATAAGTTTCAAACTCATTTTCTTCAGTTAACACGTTGAGAACGGCTGTACAAAGAAAAAAAAAGTCAGTCAGCCGGCAATATTTTTTTTTGTCACTTTTATTCAATTATGTCTTATTATATTAATATATATATATATATATATATATATATATATATATATATATATATATATATATATATATATATATATATATAGTTTTGAATTTAAATTGGGTTTTTGAAAGATTTAATTTGCGGCATCAAGTTGATCTCACACCGTCTAAATAGAAGTAATTGTATTATTGTGCCGGCATGGTACCAATGTAATGTCACATGATGCAGTAGGCATTGTGGTCATCTGTTGGCTATAAACAATTTATTGTTGTGGCTAAGTACAACGGAAACACGTGGTTTCTGGAGGGTGCCGATTTCAAGATCAGTTGATGCAGTAATTCGAGTGAAGAAGTCATATTATTTATTGAATATTGAAAAGGGGCGATTACGAGAAAAGCCAAGCACATAATGCTACTGAGGCTTAAATATGTTATCCTATTATATTTGTAATGCTTTAACCTATTGTATTCATAATGCTTTGTAATGCTTTTCTTGTTTCTTTACGTTCTTATAAAAAACAATGTTAATTTTTCTGATTTTTTCACTTTTATGCCCATAAAAACCATCCCAATTGATATATCTCCAGCTCATATAAGTTGGTCACTAGGCCGGCGCTTGATCGCCTACCATTTATTTAGCATTATAACGCGAGTCCCGATGAGATGTACGCCGTCTGAGTATAAAAATATTATGTGAATTTATACGGACTGAGTTACCAGACGGAAATACAAAAATTGGTAATGAAATGGGGATTTAGATATGGGACCCCCCCAGGAAAGATGGGAAGCATATAGCCAACACTGATAAATAAGTAGCCATCCACTTGCTGTTAATATAGAATAATTCGGGTGAAATGAAAAATTACAATAATTATAATAATACCGTTTATTGCCCAACAATTTCCCATTTACACAAATAAAGTGAGTTAGCTTGTGTATGTGTCGAACAGTATAGACAAGTTCCGCAGTGCTGCCACTTTATAGTAAATGTTCGTTACGAAATGGATAAATATTAACCACTTCACCCAGGCTGACCACCTGTAGACCGGGTTCGGGGTATTTGCCCCTCACCTACAGGTGGTCAGCCTGATGAAGTGGTTAATATTTATCCATTTCGCAACAAAAATTTGCAAAGTACCTTGTAGGACTTTGCACGTTTATCCATTGGATGTCTTTCAACGTTTGTCGAGGCATTAGCCAGGGAAGTAGTTGTTTTTTTATGGATATTCGACCGACATACAACTATTGTATAGGTTTTTATAGTCAGCAGTCTTGAGGAATAAGACGCTTTTCATTTTTGATGAAATAGCTGGCTATCGATATGTCACAGACTTCTGTCTCTTATTGCACATTCTTGCCTATTGATATTCCTGTTTAGACATTAAACACTTTTTTATTCACAGAGCAATGTTACAATTAGTAGTACATTATTTAAATACGAATGAAAATCACAAGTCATTTTTGAATATCTTCAAAAATTCAAAAATAGGCTAGAGATTTATTTTTTAGTTTATATATGCTGCAACAAAAGATGTCACAAACGCTAGAGAATTTGTTAGCATTACTGCACATCAAATTTATTGGTGTTTTTAACATTAAATTTGTTTGAGTCTTTTGTTTAATGATGAGAGCTTGAAAGTCCTTCAGATCTTTACAAATAACTCTGCAGCCAATACAGGTCCAATCATAGCCTTTATTAATGTTTAAAGATTGTACTTCATTTGCCGTGATATCTACACAGGAATGCTTGTATTTGTCTTTGGAGTCACTGCATGTAACCAGAGAATAGATTGCAACATTTACAAGATACTCGAGGAGGCATAATTGATTTTTAAGCAATAATTATATACAGATTCGCTAAAGTCTTTACAAAGCCAGAAGAGAAAAATCGCTCATTTACGTCAATTTAAATATTTGAACGTGCACGTTTTGACATATGTCATAATTGTGCCAGTTATGACATCATCAAATATCCTCACTGGTACTCAAAAGAGCTTGTTAAAAAAATAAAGCTAAAGAAACGTATATGTAAAAAATAAAAAAAAAACCGAATATTTGCAAAGATACAGGAAACTGAGAAGTGAAACCAAAAAACTTATCAAATCGAGTTATGAAAATCATATGAAAAATATT
Organism: Gonioctena quinquepunctata; assembly: GCA_018342105.1. Lineage (NCBI taxonomy): Eukaryota > Metazoa > Arthropoda > Insecta > Coleoptera > Chrysomelidae > Gonioctena > Gonioctena quinquepunctata. Next base: position 450,287 of record JAFIRS010000559.1, read on the forward strand.
GAGGAACAAATTCATTCGGATCCAAAATACTTTTGGGACTTAAAAGAAGAAGTAACTCATCTATATCGAGTAGATTTATTTATAATAATAAAATCTTAGAATCAGATAAAGATATCTCCAATGCCTATGCACAATACTTCAAGTCAGTATATAGTGAAAGTACACTCATCTCTAGGGAAACCGAACATAAAGATTATGGTCTTACTAACCTACAAATTAAAAACATTGAAATATCTAATATTTTAGAGGTCATTCAATCATTGAAACTCAAGGCGGCAATGGGGGTACATGGAATACCAGCCTACTTTTTCAAAGCATTCGCTGACCTATTATCATCACCACTACAAATTATTTTCAATAGATCATTGGAGTCTAATGTGTTTCCTGAAAGATTCAAAGTGGGACGTATAATTGCAATTCATAAATCTGGCAAAACCAATGAAATAACAAACTATAGGCCCATCACTATTTTACCATCACCCTCAAAAATATTTGAGAAGACAATGCATAAAAAATAAATTGTCATATCTTCAGTACTCTTAGAGGAACAACATGGGTTCATAAATAAAAAATCAACCACAACAAACCTTTGCGTCTTTAGCGAGTATGTCTCCAAAGAAATATCCAACTATCAAATTGATACCATTTACACGGACCTAGCAAAAGCATTTGATAGGGTAAATCACAATGTTTTGCTGAATAAGTTAACATCATTTTCATTCGACGAAAAATTAGTTGCATTTATAAAATCGTATCTGACAAATCGTTCTAACTTTGTTAAATATAATAACTGTCAGTCCGAGAGTTTTACTAGTACCTTGGGTGTACCCCAAGGCTCGATACTGGGACCGTTGCTTTTTGTCATGTTCATTAATGATATCAATGACTATCTTGAAGGTACAAAATTTCTTCTATATGCAGATGACTTGAAAGTGTTTCTCAAAATAACATCAGTAGAAGACACAAAAAAGTTCCAAGACATAATTGATGCAATCTGTAGGTACTGCGATGATAATGACCTATCACTAAATGAGTCAAAATGTAAAATAGTATCATACACTAGAAAAAAAATAGAAATAGTCGGAAACTATACCATCAATGATGTCGAGCTGGAATCTCTAGATCGAATCAAGGATCTGGGTGTTGTTTTTACTAAAACATTGTCGTTCAATGAACATATTAGCAGAATTAGCTTTGAGTGCTACAGAAAACTCGGCTTCCTCTTGAGATCAAGCCATGATTTTAAATACCAAACATCTATAATACTATTTAATTCCTATGTTAGATCTAAGTTAGAGTACTGCTGTATTATTTGGAACCCCAAGACCATAACATATTCCGATATGCTTGAAAAAATTCAAAAATTTTTTTTAAGATCCATGCAAATATGGAATATACCCATTGCGTACATCCTAAGAAAACCAAAGAAGAGATTTTGAAATTATGACTTTGAGCGAACGACGTGAAAGGATCCAGATTCTTTTCGTCTTTGGTATGTTACACAACTTGATCAATGTACCTGATATACTGATGAACATTCACTTCAACGTACCAGACATAAGACTGAGAATCAGAAATAGCCCCTTCAAATTTCGCAATTTAAGCGCCCCCATTAACAACTGCTTAGTCAGTGCTAACAACCTCTTGAGAACAGGAGAAATTGATTTCCTTAATATCTCTAAGACCTCACTACTCTCCCATTTGAGATACAACCAGGATAGTATAAGTGCCTTGTGATGTTTGTACATTAATTTTAAATATTTTAATAGTTTTAATATTGTTTATATATATATATATATATATATATATGTATATATGTATATATATATATATATATATAATAACCTTCCGATGCTTACTTGATGACTTACCCCTTGGGTCAAATGTTATTGAAAATAAATTCAACACAAAATTCCTAGGATTGGTTATTGATACGAAGTTGAGATTCGAGGATCACATTCTGGCCTTGAGGAAAAAAATATCGTCTGGGTGTTTCGCAGTCAAGATTGTCTCTAATGAGTTGGGATCGTGTGCAGCTAGAGTCGTTTATTATTCCCTAATTGAGTCTCATCTCAGGTACGGCATCCCATTCTGGGGTGCATGTAATGGTAACTGCATGAATAGTATTCTTGTTCTTCAAAAAAGAGGGCTTAGGTTTATGTGCAAAGCTAAATTTCGTGACTCATGTAAGCCTTTATTCATTAAATTAAAAATACTTACGGTAATAGCAATCTTTATATTGGAAACCGTTTATTTGATTAGGAAACATCTGAACATGTTTAACAAACTTCCTTCACATTATGTCACTCGACAAGCTATAAACGTAAGTCTGCCACTTCCTAAATCATCACTGATAAAAATTCTATTATTTAAAATGGCTGCAAGATGTACAATCATCCCTACCTATATCAAACACAGCCAATTTAACTTTTAAAATCCAAAAAACTTGCTGTTAAATAAACCTTACTATAATTTAGAATTTATTCGACATTCTAACACTTTACAAATCCATTTATTTTTATCGCTAGTCTATACAATGCTGTTTGTTTGTGTAATTATATTGTATCTTGTATTTATATTGTATTGCTGCTATTTATATTGTATAGCTGTCTATTTATTTATACATGTTTTACATATTACATATTTACATATTTACATATTTACATATTAACTAGTAGGAACTGACATTTTATCTTATTACTTTATATTAATCATTGACCAGTATACTAAAATATCTAAAACTTTTTTAGATGTAGCAAACTTTTCAACAGAATTTGGTTTCTTATGATAATAAAGTATATTCTCTCTCTCTATATATATGTTTGTATCTGTATAATTGTTATACTTCGCTTCTGTATGTTTGTAATTTTCCAACTGATACATGTTATTAGACATAGTCTGTAATCACTATAAATAAATAAATAAAAAATAAAATAAACATTTAAAAAAAAAATAGCAACCCTTGTATTTGATAGTGTCATTTGCAAGAAGATATTTCTCTGCATACAATACGTTGAATTTTATTGCATGGTACATGAGGAAATTGCTGAGAAGGAATCAATTGAATGTCAAAAGCATGCACTACTTATAAGTGTGTACATGTCATTGGGTAATAACCTGTTTGTATTGCAGTATAAATAAATATATGTATCTATAACCCTGGTAGATACAGGCTAAGAAACCTGGCCGATCGAGTAACAAAATGTTTTAAAATGTTAGTACTTACAGCAAACATAAGAAAACTCATTTAGTAAGTACCTGGGAAAAAAAATACACAATTTTGTGTTTTGAAATTCATTGCAGCAAATCATTAATTGCATCTTTGTATCACATCAGTAGTTAGCAATCTGCTTAGATTTAGCCATGGTTTTCAAAAGGTGTGGTAAAGCACTCAGTTAATTTTAATTTTCCTTCACAATTGAAAGTGTTGGACATTGTCTTTGGGCTAAACAATCTTTTATTGCAGTGAAAAAATAAATAAACTTGGTAGGTCAGGGTTCAGATCATACTTCCTTCGAGAACAAAATGTTTAAAATGTTAGATACCTCAGCAAACATAGAAAACTAACATAAGTGATACTGGGAAAAATAAAAGACATACACAAATTTGTGTTTGAAAATTTTGCCAGCACATCAAATGATTTTCTTATTTTGCTAGATACTATCATTAGATTGGCGAAGCAATCTAAGGCGCTAGATTTAAGCTCTGGTTTTCGAAAAGGGGTGTGGCTTCAAACCGCTCACCTGCCAGTTTATTTTTAATTTTCCCTTCACAATTGAGAAATGATTTGTTTTGGGACGCCCAAGGGATTTGTTTTGGGACCCAAAAACAAATCATTTCTCAATTTCAAAGGGAAAAATGAAAAAACTTCAGGTCAGGTCAGGTGTGGGGTTCAGATCCATACTTCCTTCCGAGAACCAAATTTTAAAACCTGTTCTTTAAACCGCTCGGCCAATCTGACTTGATAGTGATACAAGCTAACAAAGTGCATAATTATGATCCATGAAAAAATTTCCAAAAAAAGGACATACCTACAAAACTTGTGCACAAATTTTGCCCAGGCACTAAATGATTTTTCTTATGTTTGCTGAGAGTACTAACATTTTAGAAATATTCTGTTACTCGATCGGCCAGATTTTCTGCAGCCACCTCTAGCCTGTATCTATCAGGGTCATATCATAAGTAGTGCGTACTTTCAACATTCAATCAATTCCTTCTCGGCAATTTCCTCATGTTCCATGCCATAAAATTTAACGAATTTATACCATCCTTTACGTGTTCACCACATATCCAAATTCACTAATGATCCTGAATTTCTCAACAGGATAAGATTACTTGGAAAAAATTTTGAAGTTATAGTTAGGTATTTACTTATTTGTGATTTAAAAAAAATTAAAATAGAGGTGATTTAAAGTTATGCAAGCGTAAAACTAGATAAAGACGACCAAAGATCAAATCATCAGTCTGTGTTGAGGACAACAGGAACAATGTGTAATCAAATTTATTATTATTATTATTACAAATTATTACAAATTATTACAAATTACATTTCATATCATTTCATTTACAGATTTCAGTTACAATTACAGGTTTCAGTAACAAATAACAATATTACATTTACAAACACAATTTGCCGAATGCACCTAGGTGTTGTAACACCTGTTTGTGCATCGAGAGAAATTGTGCAAAGAACATAGTATGATACAGTATTGTTGTTCATACGCAAGCTAATTTAATTTAGGAGTAACTGGTGAGGTGAAAGAGCTGTGTATTTTGTGGTTGTAAGGTAAAATAATAATAAGTATTTATATATGAGGAAAAGAGAGGAGTATGTAGTTGTTGCAGATATTTTACTCTAAGATTCGGATAAATTCATGGTAGCGATTGATTATATATTGTTTTGTTTTTTCAATGAATTTTTTAATTTTTTTAATCTCTCTGACATAAATAGGTAGTTTATTGAATGTTGTGGGTAATAAATAAAGAATGAATCTGTGAGTTTAATTTTTGTGATTTTGGGGGATTTGAAGTAAATTATTAGACATACTTCTTGTGTTGTATGGATGACAAACTGGCTGTCTCAACTCAGGATTTTTGAAGGCAAAAATACAAATATTTAGGAAGTATAGAGTTTGGATATTACATATTTCACTATTATAGAGAAGTTTTGTTGAGTAACGTCTTTTTTTATTGTAAATGATTCTTAAAATGTAGTTTTGCATTAAATTTAATCTTCGCAAAGTACATGTATTCCATATCTCAGAATTGACTCAACAAGGGCTTTATAGAATATCAGCAGTAAAGGTTTGGACATTATTTCCCGTAATTGGTAAAATTTAATTTAAATACAATTGCTATATCAAATGAGAGTCAAAATAGAGGCATTGCATTACAATAACAAAAGAGTTGGAAAATAAGAGAGAGAGAGAGAGAGAGAACATCTGAAATTTGAAAACTATATCCTAACACAAAAACTTAAACTATAGTTGAAAGAGGAATCACATCAGAAGTAGCACAGAACAATGAGACCATCCAACAATAATAATGCAGATTAAGAAAAGGCAGAATTTAGTCACTTCTTTCCAGAGAAGGCAACTGCTCTTCCATTCAACCTAGGAACAACTCTAGCTACATAACATTGCTCAATGATGATAGAAATGACACAAAAGAGACAAACTCAAAACTAGAAGTACAAAGAGCATCCTGAATAGTCACTGGTGAATCCTGGAGTAACTTCTGAAAGTAAACAAAAAACACTTGCAGTGAGTGTCGTTTGTTTACTTTTATATAAGTATGTCACCCTAATGTCTCATACAATACTGAAACTCATAACTACAATTTCAAAAGAGCTGACTTTCACGCTTTGTACTCCGATCTTATGAATATCGATTGGAACTTCCTATCCAATATTAAAGACGTGAATGTAGCACTAGAAAATGTTTACTCTATATTGTATGAGATAATAGACAACCAAAGAAAATACCCCCCATAGTTTAACAGTAGTATTATAAGTAAAATTAAGGAAAAAAATAAAGCATTCCTAAACTAAACAAATTTAATCTAGATACTCACAGAGGGCAATTCTGCTCACTAAGAAAACAGATCAAAACTGATATAAAAAATGCATACTCACCATACATGCAGGACTCTGAGAACTACATCATCAGAGATCCCTCAAAATTTTGGTCCTTTATATAGAATAAAAGAGGATATTTTCGAATTCCTGGAATTCTTTATTTTAATAATGTAGAGAACAGCAATCCCAAGGATATTGTCAATGGCTTTGCAACCTTTTTTAGCTCTGACTCAAACATAAACTTTGATGAAACAATAGTAAGTAACAGACCTATCATCAGTATCGATTCCATTAGTGTAAGCGAAGTTATAATTGCATTGAAAAAAATTAAATATAAGTTTACCTGTGGCTACGATAAACTTCCAAGCTTTTTTGTCAAAGACTGTGCTCAACTTCTGGACAAACCCCTCCAAATAATTTTCAATAATGCACTCCAAACAAAGAACTTCCCGGAAATTTGGAAAAAAAGCAAAGTAATTCCTATCTACAAATCAGGTGACTTAAATGACATGAATAACTTCCGTCCTATCACCCTACTATGCAACTTCGCAAAGAGTTTTGAAATCTGTATATACAATAGAATTTGTCCCAAAGTTCAAAACATAATCGTCCCGGAACAGCACGGATTTATATCAAAAAGATCCACCATCACTAACCTAATAACATTTACACAAGAAACGAGTTATGCACTTGAAAATCATCTTCAAGTGGACACTGTATATACGGATTTCTCAAAGGCCTTCGACAACTTAGACCACACCATTCTTATATCCAAACTCAACAAAATAGGTTTTGAGATCAACCTACTGCAATTTCTCCATTCATACCTTACTAATCGATCCCAGTTTGTCGAATACAGAGGTCATAAATCTGAGGAATACAACGGCTCCAGTGGAGCTCCACAAGGAAGTAACCTAGCCCCTCTCTTATTCTCCCTTTTCATCAATGACATAGGAACGGCAATTGAAAGCGAAATACTATTGTTCGCTGATGACTTTCGTGCGATAGAATCACCTAACGACTGCCAAATATTACTAAATGACTTGGACGAATTGTCTAGCTGGTGCTCCTCAAACAATCTACCATTTAATATAAACAAATGCAAGCACTCAACTTTTTCTAACAAATGCAACATCCATGAATATAATTATTCAATTAACAACTGTATACTTGAAAAAACTGATAGCAGTAAGGACTTAGGTATACACATTGACACCAAACTCTCATTTGCCTGTCACATTGAGAAGAGTGTATCCGCTGCTAAACGAACGCTCGGTCTTATATTTAGAAACTGCAAGGAGTTCAAAAATGAGGAAAGTTTCATTACTCTGTTCAATTCATTTGTGAGATCTCTCCTTGAATATGGCTGTCTTATCTGGTCACCAATCTATGCCACTCATATTCAATTAGTAGAATCAGTGCAACAACAGTTCATGAAACATGTAATATATAAATTAGATGGTGTCTACCCTAGTCAGGGGATAGATAATAATATATTGTTGAAGCGTCTCTTGAAAACAGAAGAATCTACTACTCATGTGTATTTATATATAAACTTGTAAATAATCTTATTGACTCGCCTAAACTACTTTCCCAACTGAATTTTCATGTTCCTAGAATTTCTAGTAGAAATGAACATTACTTTTACTTATCCACGCCAAGAACCAACTTACTGTATAAGTCTCCACAATTTGCAATGTGTAATAATGCCAATCATTTCTCAAAGCAAATAGATATATATGCTGCATCCCTACGCATATTCAAACACGAAATCAAAGGCATTTTGTTTACAAAACAACAATGCTAATTAGTCTACCATTCTTATTTCAGAATTAATTATGTTTCATTACACACTTGTCATGTACACTGCACTCAGTGTCCTTGTAATTAGGCCCAGTTGCCAGTTTGCACAATAAAGTTTTTATTTTTTTTTAATATGGAATTTCATCAAGTCGTGGCCACATTAATTTAAAACCTATGAAAGTAATTGGGACCATTAAATTTCAACTTCAGACTTGTGTCCAGTACATTCATTTGCATGTGAATATTAGTAGAAGCAATTGAATTTGTGGCGATCATCAATTGGCAAATGTAATAGATACTTACGAGTTAGAGAAGGCTTTGATTCTCTAGGATTTTTCTTACAATTGCTAGAAACCCGTTCATAAAATTTTCCATCCTCAGCATCCTTTTGGCGGCTTTCATCACATACACCATATTCACTGAAGCATTTATTTTCGATGGGCTCTTCCTTTATTATTTCTTCCTTTAGAATGCAATGAATGGCGTCAAAGTGATTCCTACTACTATCTGTTATAGAATCTTCTGGTATTCCATAGTGTTTTTGTGCCATCGTGTCTCCTTATCTGTGGAAATTGAGTCAGTCATGAAATAATCTTAATATAAGATGCATACAAATGATTTTTTCATCAAATATTGGTAAATATCACCTAGAGACTTGCTGTCTGGTGGTACTTATGTATTTCTGCCTCCTAAATACGAATCCAAGGCACTCTAGTGGTACAGCCCTCCAAAGATAAGAAAATGTATGTTTTCTTCCTTTTTAGATATAAAAAACTTACAACATATATTATTAATTTATGAAATGCAGTGCATAAAGTACACAAAGTCGTCTTCACCAAGGATTCAATATAAATTGAAACTCAATTGATAGACCACAGGCGGAAAACAACTACTTTCCTAGCAAATACCACGCAGAACGTTGAATGATATTCACCTGACAATCCATGCAAACTACCATATAAATGGATATTGTTAGCAAATGTTTCTTTCTGATAAAGGCCAAAAAAGCCTAAAACCGGTATGCAGATTGTTAGGTGGACACGACATAAATTGAACATAATTGAGCTTATCAGAAAGAAACATTTGCGAACAATATCCATTTATATGGAAGTTTGCATGGATTGTCAGGTGAATATCATTCAACGTTCTGCGTGGTATTTGCTAGAAAAGTAGTTGTTTTTCGCCTGTGGTCCACCAATTGAGTTTCAATTTGTATTGAATCCTTGGTGAAGACGACTTTGTACTTATGCACTGCATTTCATATTTTATCTACCTTCATTTGGCTTTTTCTATCATTACATATTATTAATGTAGGTCTTAGTGTAACCATCAAACACATCATGAATCAACAAATTTGTTATTGCAAACATTCACAACCTAACTTTAGCCCAACAAATTTCGTAAAGTTTTGTGGTTGAATTTGGACCAATAGATGTTACAAATAATAATCGAAATGTTTTTTATTGCAAAAAAAGGGGGAAACGGGGCTTTTGTTGAAGGGCCTATATCTGTAAATAATTGAGAGCGCCGCATTTTTCATTTTCTAGCAAAAAAAGCCAAACATCTATTTGGCCCACTTACAAAGAGTAGAGGACAGAACTATAATCTTTGCCACTTCACTCACAACATCCATTTTGAAGTTTTTTATGATTTGCTGGGTGGAAATGAGGTTATGAATATGTTTCGTTTCGATATAAATGGGCCGATTCGTGTACACGAGGTAAAACACGTATGCACGGCTGAGATATCTCTACGTGAGAAATTCGGCTGATAAATTACCTTGGAAATATCTACATATCAAAGGGTTTGAAATTTATTTTATTTCCCTAATGGCATCAGGCCATAGACAAGAGTTCTATACTGCATCAGGCGTAATGTAAAATGTAAATGTAATGAGCAGTGCTGCCAATTGAAAGTATACAATATGCTGACTAGCGTCTGTCAAAATGCGGAGTTTTACTCCCAGAATTTTGAGAATGCTTACAAAATCCTTACAAACTTAATTCATGCATAATCTATGGTATATATGAATGATTTCGAGGGTCGACTTGTTCTGATAGATACTGATTCTGAAACGAAACCAGAACAAACAGGACTAGAAGAGGCACATGTTCACAAATGCCCATTGGACTGGAAATGCAATAGGGAACACGCATGTACCCCCTTTCTACAATATTTTGATTTGCACATAAAGACTACCACCTAGGGAGCTCAGCAACAAATTTAGATATTGAAAAAATATGTAATGTTTTTCATAATTCGAAATTGAAAACGCCAATTTTGTCGTCACATTCAAAAACGTACTCCTAGCGCCTCTGGTGGACGTAAGCATCGTCATTTCACACTGTTCAATTTTTTACCACTAGTTGCTTCGAACTGTCAACTATAATTTCATCTGCCTTCGTTCATATGTTGTACTAATATTTCTATCATCATAGTATTTTCAAATATCACATTAAAAGTGAACTTGAATTTATGTTTGGGTTGAAAGAAATAGTATCGACTATCAATATTCCTGAAACAACCACAACTGGCGCTAGTGTTTGGGGGAAGTTATTCAAATGAAGGTCAAATCGAGTATGAATTGAAGAGCACTTTTAAAACTTGGAAATTTCGACAAAATTTTGGGATATGAGAAATTATTTTCACAAAATATAATTATTGTGGATCTAACTGGGGCAAAGAAAAATTAAAATGAAATCATGCGTGTTCCCCATTGTCTACTCGGTGCTAGGTCAGAAGTTGGGTTGATAGCATTGAAACCTGTTGATAAAACTATAGTACAATCTAAACAATGATAAAACTCATAGAAGCCTGAGGCTGAGATAAGATATGAATTCAGATATGTCATGTCATGGCAATTTTAATTTCGATAAAAAAACAACACAAAACTCAAACTAGCAAACTACTATAGACAAAGACGGGAAGAGTAATGACTAACGAGTTCTATGCCATTACATGACTGGCCATTGGCCATGTGCCACGCGAAACAAACACAAGTAGTCAGGAAGATGAACGCTTTTCTCCCACTCCTTAGTCCTTAGTGCAAAATGCTTACATAATCCTTACAATTCGTCATTACTCCACGATTACTCCAAAGCTTTTGAATTGCTTACAAATGGAGTAATTACTCTCAAAACGGCAGCGCTGGTAATGAGAAATGAGAGTGACGTGAGAATTGAAGTGACAAGACACAAGACAGAATACTATTGTATATAGTTTACTATGTGTTTGTTCGCGTTCCAAACTTTGGTAATAGGGGAATGCCGCACAAGTTGCCAACTTAAAAAAACCTTCAAAAGTTCTGCCTCTCCAAAGGCAATTGTTTGACTTTGGTTGTATGGAAAATCGCCAATTTTATATATCAATTCAATTACTTTTGGTCATGAAGTGCTTTTATATTTCTTATATCAAATGTGTCATCTATAGAGATTTTATGTCTAAAAGTGTGAACAGTTGGTAGCACAAACAATATTTAAAAAAAAATATTGAATAAGAGAATACACAACACAATAACAATCGATAACAACGGAAGTCAAACAACAAGAGAAAGAAGTTGCGTTTTTCTACTTTGAGGTTCAAATGGCATCGTGACAGATGACAGTCGATAATGCGTGAATCAGATTGGGACAGGCACCAACACTCGAGATATAGACACAAAATTCCATAACTAAAAAATATAAAGACTTTGGGACTGAAAATAAATGATCCAGGATATTCAATTTGTGATTCTCTACACAACCCTGATGAAATTATTACAATTGGAGAGGAAGCAGTTGTTGGAGGGTTTTTTTAAGCTGGCAGCTTGTGTGGCACTCCCCTATTTATCTATTATATACGAATAACCCCATTTTACAATGGATACAATGTTGTAGGATTGCGCACAACCAGATGCGCATTAAATAAATCCGAGATAATTCTAGGGCAGTCCAGAAAACAAATAAACGAGAACGCTATTTAGGAAGATAACATACATTCAGCAAAATAAATGGACATGCCTGAAATGATATTTGAATTCTTTATTTGAGAACAGGTTAATGGTGTCCTCTACGAATCTAACATTTTTGGGATGTGATGATGACTTCCGGCAACACGATATTTCGGAACGTTTCTTCTTCACCTGAACTTGCTGGAACTAATCAAAGAGAGTAAACTGAATAGGAGGCACTAATAAGCACTAGCCAATCAGAATCAGGTAGCATTAACACAATCATAGAGACTTACTTGGACATGAGTACAGGTGGCCCACGTAACATACAGAGTGGTCCAATATACATTCAAGAGCCTGTAACTCTCAGATACCAGAGTGCAGAATGCGCTAGTCCGCCACTGTCCAGAGTGAATGGTGGCCATGACATTACCATATACGTCACTATGACTCACAAATGATCTTTCATCTCATTCTATTAGTGTCACCATTGTCTTATATGGGGAATAGACTCTCCTATAACGTTTGCTCTCTTTGGGAACTAATATCAACATTCTTCATTCGAATCTTACAAATCAATCGAATAATACTGTGTCAACAAAAAAAAGAGGTTAGTATGTCAGAAACATGTACGTTGTACGCATGCGTACCCAAATAGTACACACAAGTCAGAAACTGTCCTCGCTAAGATGCTCCTACTATTTTGAACCAATTCGATGGAACCAATAAAGGTTCTCAGAAAATTTCATTCTTGATAAAAGTTGGTGCATTCAATTTGACTAAATACGCGCATAGCCGTTATTATTAGTGACGTGCGGTTAAGCGGGAATCGGTCAATATTCTAAATTCGCTATGGTGTAAAGTGACATTACTATGGAAAATATCGAAAAAATTCATTGAAAAAGGTTGTTTGCAATTAAAAGATATTTCCAGTTATCCAGTTTAGTTCACCAAGTACTAATTTTAATAACTGCTTAATGAGTTGATTTCTCCATATGAGATTTTTTTTTATTAATAGTTTCTCAGAAAATTTCATTCTTCATAAAAGTTGGTGCATTCAATTTGACTAATACGATAGCCGTTATTATAGTGGCGTCGGTTAAGCGGGAATCGGTCGATATTCTAAATTCACTATAGAGTAAAGTGACATTACTATGGAAAATATCGAAAAATTGTATTGAAAGAAGTCGTTTGCAATTGGAATATATTCCCAGTTATCCAGTTAAGTTCACCAATTACGAATTTCAATAACTCATTGAGCAATTATTGAAATTAGTAATTGGTAGACTAAACTGGATAACTGGGAATCTCTTTCAATTGCAAACAACCGTTTCAATAAATTTTTCCGATATTTTCCATAGAAATGTCACTTTACTCTATAGTGAATTTAGAATAACGACCGGTTCCCGCTTAACCGCACGCCACTGATAATAACGGCTCTGCGCGTATTCAGTCAAATTGAATGCACCATCTTTTATGAGGAATGAAATTTTCTGAGAAACTATTAATAAAAAAAATACCATATGGTTCCAAGTTTTCAGTGGACACTGTATATATGTATATATATATATATATATATATATATATATATATATATATATATATATATATATATATATATATATTATTTTGGAGTTTTCTTGGGTTTCAGATTCGTTTGTATTAAAATGAGAAGAAAATTACATTTATTTAAACGTTTCACCCTCGTTCGGGGGCATCTTCAGTAAAATTTATTAAAAACATTAAAAACATTTGATCTGAAAATAAGATATTGGTATGGATAACATATGTGGAAAGTTAGGTTGTGTCTAGAATAACTTTAATTACCTTTTGGGTTACGTACCTTGGTTTTACCATGCTTGTGTTTTGTAACCAACATTAGTTGGATTTTGGGGCGGTGTTAAATTTTGTTGTACCATTGTTTTAACAGAAAACTTTCGATATTTTGTGGTTTGTTGTTTTGTCAATTGTCATTAAAAGCGCCTGAACGACGTAGTGTGGAACTATTTATGGTTATTTTGTTAGTGGTTGGTAGGCCCGTAGTGTTCTCCGCTGGGATGGGGTAGTGTACGAGTGTGGGGGTGATATGGGTGAATTGAATAATGATTTGTTTCAGCTGGGCTTTATTTATTTGTTTTTAAATTAGAGTGTGGTATATTTGGCTCAAATTGTTTATGTCTGTGCGGTTGTTCATGGCTTGTTTGTTTTGTTTTATAGTTTTTTTTTTTTTTTTTTTTTTTTTTTTATGATTTTCTGTAATAATGTGTTTGTTGAGAGCGGTACTTGCTTGTTTAGCATATTTGTGGCCATTTATTCTATTACATAATAGTTGTGAGGTCCTTCCGATATAGACTTTATCACAATCATTACATGGGATGCTGTATACTAGGTTTGATTTTTTCATTATGGGGTCTTGGCTTTTTAATGGGGTGTATAATTTTTTCAACACGTTAAATGATTTAAAATTGTGGAAATGTTGTGTTTGTTTAGGATGTTTTTTATATTATCCGATAGTTCCGGTATGTAGGGAATTGTGGTGTATGTTGTTGGTTTCTCAGATTTTTGTTTTGATTTTGTTTTGTTATAGAATTTGTGTGTGCGTTCTTTGATTATTCTGTTTATCTTGTTAATTGGATAGTTGTTATTAGTGAGCGTTTTTCTAACTTTATCTAAGGCCTTTTCTCTCAGTGATGGGCTGCTCAGAATAATTGCTCTATCTGTTATGCTTGTAATAACACTTTTTTTGTGGCACATGGGGTGGTTAGAATTATAGTTCAGATATCGTCCTGACCAAGTCGATTTTGTGTACCATTGTGTTTTAATTTTATTATGTTCGTTGAATAGTGTGAGGTCAAGAAAATTGATTGTATTGTTTTTTTCTGTTTCGATGGTAAATTGTAACTTGGTATGAAATGTATTAAATGCATTTTGGAGTTCGTCGATTTTATCAATGGGTATGGCTGTAATACAGTCATCAACGTATCGTTTATAGAACGGTAAGTCAAAACTCAAATTATTAATCACAGTTTCTTCTAGATCTTCCATTATCAGTTGTGCCACTGTGCTCGATATTGGGGAACCCATTGCACATCCATTAGTTTGTTGGTAGAATTCATCTTTGTATTGGAAATAGTTAGTGGATAGTGTGTGTTCTATTGCTGTTATAAATTCTTTTTTTGAGAGTGGAGTGTGTTCTTCCAAACTGTGCCATTTTTTATTTATAATCTTTTCGACTAGGTCATTCGGGATGTTTGTATATAGTGATATGACGTCCAGTGATACTAGGATATAATTGTCTGGAATACTAACTGTGTCAATAAATTCTTTAAAGGTGAACGAGTCTTTTATGTAGTAGTTGTTTTGTCCTATTATTTTAGACATACTATTGGCTAGGAATTTGGATAAATTTATATAATGGTGACTGAATACTTGATACTATTGGTCTAAGAGGTCGATTATTTTTGTGTAGTTTTGGTTGCCTCTAGATTTTTGGAGCTGTTGCGTTGTGGATTATTAGTTGGTTTACCATTGTATCTGAAATAAAAATTTTTCTATGCCATTTCTTTACTAGGATATTGTTTTGATTTTGGTATTTGGTTGTAGGGTTTTGGCGAAGTTTTTTGTATGTGTTTTTGTCTTGGAGTATAGTGTTCATTTTTTCTTCGTATTCTGTTTTTTCCATTATGACTGTTTTGTTGCTTTTATCAGGTTTAATCACAATAATTTGAGGATTATTTTTCAGGAAGTGTTCAGTTTTCTTTAAATCTTTCATAAATTTTTTTTGGGTTTTATTATTGTGGAGTCTATTTTTTTTATTTTTTTTTTACTTTCGTTTGTTGGTGTGTTTTTTAAACTTGTTTCTATACTTGCAATGTATTCTGTATTTCCTTTACTTGGTTTATGGGTGCAGAATAATTTTCTCCATATGCTAATATTGTTTCTATGTCTTTAGGAATGTGTGTTTCGGATAAGTTAGTGATCCACTTCGAGTTGTCTATTGGTTTTTCGTTTCTTTTGTTTTTGTTTATTAGTGTGTTAATTTTTTTAATATTGTTGTTTTTAACTTTCAGGAATAGTTTTTCGTTTTTTTTATCTTCTAGATTGATGAAATCTTCTATAATTTGTGTGGGATATTGCATTTTGAGATAGTTAATCAGTTTAGTTATTGATTTTTGTGTGTTTTGTATGGTGCACGTGGAATCTTTTATGAGGAGGTTCAAAATTTGTAATTTATATTTGTATGTATATGTTTCAAAATGGTTTCCAAGGTACGTACCTTTAGGTTTGACAACATCCATTTTGATATTGAGACAGTTTGGAAATATATTCATGTTTTTGCATTGTAGTCTATATATATATATATATTTATATATGTATATAATATATTCTGATTGGCTAGAGCTTATTAGTACCTCCTATTCAGATAAAGTTTACTCTCTTTGGTCGGTATATACTATAGGTTTGTTTTGGTTCGAAGCCAGGACGATTCCGAATAAACGACTGTGTGAATACTTCGAACGGTTCTAGGACCATTCCTACTGCAAACCAAAACAAGCCTCATGAATGAGATGATTTGAAAAGAAATTTCAAACATTTTGTGCGTAGATGTTTATGTTTGGTCAATTGAGGAGTGCCGCACAAGTTGCCAACTTCAAAAAAACTTTTGCCTCTCCAATTGTAATAATTTCATCATGCTGGATCATTTATTTTTAGTCCCAAAGTGTTTATATTTTTTGTTATATTGATAAGAAATTTTGTCACTATATTTCGAGTGTTGGTGTCTGCCCCAATCTGTTTCGTGCATTATCGACTGTCATCTGTTAATATTTTTTCCCAGAATATTGTTTGTGTTACCAACTGTTCACATACTTAGACAGAAAATCTCTATGACTGACACATTTGATGCTAGAAATGTATAAGCGCTTCCTGACCAAAATTAATTGAATTGGCATATCAAATTGGCGATTTTCTATACAACCAAAGTCAAACAATTGCCATTGGAGAGGCAGAACTTTTGAAGGTTTTTTTAAGTTGGCAACTTGTGCGGCACTCCCCTATTGAATTACCCACAGAGGTTTGTTGTTTGGCATTGACAGCTGACTTGACGTCCGTCCACAAAACACACACAGATAGAAAGAAAACTGCCATGATAAGTCTGAAACACTGTTTGTGCTGCACACCGTGTCTGTTCAGTGAACTATTATTGCTTCAGTGGCGACATCTTCCGACAAGCATATAAGTCAGTGCGCGGCAATATTTAAATAGTAGTATCCATTCTAAACATCAGAATACCACTAGAAAGTTCACTACATGAAAAATATATACTGGACATCTGTTTAAGATTACATCTTGGAACAATATGAAAATTTAAAACGAAATATGAAAACAAAGGAGAAAATTATAAAATATTGAAAGTACCTGAATATTGTATTTTTCAACATTTTCCTTACATTTGATATTCAAAATAGGAGTAAAACAGAAATCCATTAGATTTTCATGCATTTTGAACCTTCTGGCAGGCAATGTTTTGAAAAAATAAGGCAGATGGGCAGAAGTTTGTTTCTTGGTAACAAAAACTCATTTGAAATGGTCTGAGAAAACTTGTTTATTTTTTTTTATTCTTTTTACAATTATTTAGATATTTTTTATGTGCAATTATCTTTATTGGATCAACTGCAGTCGTACTTTTTTTCAAAAAAATACTAAATTTTGAATCCCTGCCCCTAATTATTCTATTTACTTGTTTACACCAAAAATAGAGGCAACACCTTACAATCAATTCACAAGCAATTGTGCCAGAAGTGTTGTGACTCTTACAGTTGATCGGATTGAAATTAACATTCTTTTCCAAAATAGTTCTCAGTACAATGCTAATGTTTTTTACATGACACAATCTAGGAATTAAATAATATAAATTTGGGAAACATTGACTCACAAGATAATAAAAGAAACTGCCTGGTTTTACCAGTTTTGATCCTGCTGTATATTTTCTTGCCTCGATAAAATCAACATTTGCCAAATTTTCATTAAAGAATTGTAAATTTTGCTGACAATCTGGACATTTCAGAAGTTTTACAAGTCTTTTCACAAAATATCCAGCTATATACACTAAGGTACACTCTCCCACTCTTGTTTTTCGCTTCAAGTTCACGGGGGCTGGAATTGAAGACATATCAATAGTTTCTGTAGAGCTGCAGGAGCTGCTACCAACCTCATCTGGGGATGATTTTTCCAACAATGCCCCTAAATTATTTAGTGCCCCTTTTGAAAAATCTGTTTCACAATTTGCATTGGGAGAATGATGGGACAGAAAATTATTTATCAACAATGCTTTGAAAGATGTTTCAAAATGGGAAATATCTGGTGAAACATGTCTCACTCCATGACTCCTTATGGCCCCAAAAAAATTCTCAAGAGGATCTTGATTAAAAGCTCTCATCAAAATATAATTAAATTGGTGTTCAGACAAAAGTGTCTGTGTCAGCCTTGAAAACCCCCTCAGAGTATATATTAAATTCCTTAATGAAGGTACTGTAACTAAACAATTTTTCTTTCTTGAAAAAAACCTCATCTGCTTCAGTATGACAATACATTTTTTCCAAAATTCTAAATGTGATGAATCCTTCTTCACACCCCCTTTCAATGGTTTACCACTTGGAGCCAACTTGTTGTTTGAATTCAAACTGTCAAACAGTTCATCCATCAGTAAGATTAGCTCTGCTGTGTCTTCGGCTTCTGGGGGCAACCTATTTTCATTGTCAATGTCTGTAACATAAAATTTAAATTGCTAGAATTGGTTGACACTCACTTTTTGTGAGGGAATACTAAACACTTTTTTGGAAACAATTACTTGTATAGATTACCTCATTCATTTTGATTTTTTTTCAGGTTGAGGAATGTTATAATTCCCAGAAAACATATTGAGAACGAAAAGTGACACCTATTAGATTTTTTGTATTTGAAAAAAAAAAATAATTGTACCTTTTCCCTTGAAAGTGGGCAAGGTGACAAATGTAAACCATAATCAAAGTGCAGAAAGCAGATATTTTCCATTACCCAAATGAGGGTTTACTGGGTGATTTGAATATAGCCAATATGTTAGTTTGAAAATAACATATATGGAATCTTGTATAGTTATTTACAGTAATTATTTTTTTGAACAGAATGATGACATATATTTGCTAAGAGGACAGTCCTAATTATACATTAACTTACTACATTAGCTTACTATTGTTGATAAAATGCAGCATGCATTCAATAAAGATGAGTTGGTCCCTGTTAATTAATTATTATAAGGAACACAAATGTTCCTGACAGTACCTACTTCCAGCAGCCATATTAAAAACACATATAATCCTAACAAGAGCAGCAGTGAAAGGGTTGATATAAGGCTGCAAAAAAACAAGAAATTGACAGTATCGATAATAGATAAAATGAAACTGTATACTCACTCCACTGTGAGATTCTCTTCATCAAGGATCCCACCTGGTGGCTGAATACTTGTGTGCAACATGATACCTTCATTTTTCTTATTTTTCCTTTCACAATATGCTGATCTGTAAGTTTGGGGCAGATGCGGACCTGCTCTGAGGAATCCAAGAAATAAATTTTTTCAATATGTCCCCATTTTACTATTCTTTTTTTTCCTTTATAATTGAAATGTAGATCCTTTGTTAATAAATTATTCCTGATTCCCTTTAGCAGGTGTGGTACATCGAATAATGGAATAATTTCTTCTTTGTTTATGAGAAATCCAAAATGTTTATCTTCTATTCCTTCTCTCAGGCAATATTCTTTTCTCTCTCTCAACAAAGCATTGATAGCCGCTGAGTTGGCACCTCCTTGGTCACAAACAGTACACCTAATTTTGGATCCCGCTCTTTGACATGCAAGTATGACGTCTTTAATGGTATTTTTCAAAACAACACTTTTCATGGGTCCACTGCTATAGGTGAAACAAACTGGTTGCTTCCACTGTTTATGAATACCTTTGAGCATGAAAACCGTAGCATGATCAGCAATGTCAGGTGAACCTGTATCTGGCACTCCTTTGATCACATCAGTTTTTTTATCATACTGCATACCACCAGTTAATGCCATTTCATCAAACATCATAATACAGAATTTTTCTTTTTGTGACATCTTGGAAACTGTTTCTTATAAGGTGTGAAATATTGTTTCATTGATACCAGGAGTTAATGGAACCCTATTCCATACCTAAAAGATAGATCCCAAGCCGTGAGAATCAGAGACGAAATTACAGGCCAACATGTACAGTCATCAGCTATGGACATATCCTTGGGAGTCCCTCAAGGCAGTAATCTCGCTCCACTATTATTCATTATTTTCATTAATGACTTTGCTAAACTATCAACTCCAAACACCAAGATAATTAACTATGCTGATGATAGCTCAGTCTTGGTAACCGCAGGAAATTATCCAAAAATATGTGAAATGGGAAATTCCATCATGGACTCGGCAACTAAGTGGTTCTGTAATAGTAGATTGGTACTAAATCCAGAAAAAACAAATGCGATATTGTTCAAAGCTAATCAGAGTCTGGAAACCCCACAGAAGGCCAATCTGAACGGACAGGATATCCCCTTCTCAAACTCTCTGAAATGCTTAGGTATTATCATAGACGAAACTCTTAAATATGACTAAAATATAGAATAACTATCAAAAAACTCAATACAGCCTGCTACGAACTAAGAATTCTATCAAACAACTACAATTTAAGCATCACTAGAACCTTCTACTTCGCAAATTTTTACTCTCGCGCCAGGTATGGTATAATATTATGGGGTGGCAGCATAGAAATCCAAAGAATCTTTAAAATTCAGAAGCGAGAGATCCGCACCATGAACAAATTGGGATACTTCGAATCTTGTAGGAATCATTTTAAAAAATTGGGATTGTTAACTATAGCCGCATTGTATATTTATGAATGTGTTAAATTTGTCTTTAAAAATAGAAGTTACTTTGAAAAACATAAGCCATCAGGAGTATATACTACAAGACAAATAAACAACTATAATGTACCTGCTCATCACCTTTCCAAAACAAAACAAGGTGCACTCTACTCCACTATTCGCTTCTATAACCACCTACCAGAAATAATGAAAAAAGTAGAAAATTTTAATGAAATCAAGAAATCATTAATAGACACACTCATAAATCTGGAGCCATACGAACCTGGCGATTATATTAATCATACCTTTTAGCTAATTTTAAATGTGTTTTACTCGTCTTATTTTATCTATGAAAATCTCAATTTATACCTTTGTACGCTTCTTCTACAGAAGATCTTCTCTATGATTCTTTCATGTGACTGGCTTGTAATGTTCCTCTTTTTACAAAGTGCAATAAATTTATTATTATTATTATTATTATTCAACAAATTTGAGAGTGTTTTTCTTGATGGTAAAGCGAATATTTTTGATAGTAGATTATATCCCCGTCCACTTGCTTTCCGAAGTGACAATGCCAAAATTTTATCTTCTTGTGTAAATCGTCTACCTTTGGATTTGGCTCGTTGGTTTCTTATTTGTGAAAGAATAAAGTTGTATGTGGGTTCAGATACGTGATTCAACAAATTTTGAAAATTTGGTTTTGCTGCTAACCTTGCTGCTATTTCAATTTTTTTTTTCATTGATGTTATTTGAGTCTGTAACTTTGTCACTCTATAACTCCAATACATCACTTTACGATACATAAAACGTTCACGATCAGTTAACTGACTACGTTTCAAATTCAGCTCTTGTAAAATCGATTTCTTCCTTTTACCTGAAACGAAATTTGTTCATCAATTGACGGTGGTGAAAATTGCACCCGAGATGGAACATACAGGGTGAGACATAATAAGACTGACAAACTCGGACTACAGATTCCTCATCTCATTTTGAGCTGAAAAGTTTCTATCAAGGTATGTCCCTAAAATGCATCCCCTCTGAGATACAGGGTGTCAGAAATACGAAAAAAAATTAGTTTTAAATTCTTGTCTCCAAAATTTCTGGAGGAAAACATTTGAAACTTGGTACACTAATCAAGGTTTATCATCGTGATAATTTACAGTTTAGTTTTCGTGAACCAGTGGCGTAGTTACGATGGTATGTGGTCACACCTGAAAAGGTATTTTTGAAGGAACTAATGAAGAATATCTATCTATTTTCCATCATATTTTCTTTCGACAAGTGAATGGACAAATGAGGGTTCGACATCAGTTGATAGGTACTGTATTATAGTTACTTGTTAATGGTTGGTAAGCCAAAACAGGTCCTAAGGAATAAAAGTTATAGTGGAAATAAGACAAAAGTTATTTTCTTTATCTCACATTCAATATGAATTTCCACAAAATAAATAGATCATCAGTCGAACAATTCATATATAGACATGGAAACAATCCTATGATAAAAACTACTTTCCCGGCTAATGCCACACTTGACATTGAACTATATCTGATAGATATTGTGAATGGACCCTAAATTGAAGATGTCAAAATAGTGACTAGTTTTTTCTTTCAGCCACGGATGATACCACAACTGATTTTATGAACATCCTGTCCATATTTTCGAATACAAATATATATACACTTACAAGGCCATTTGTACTTCAGTGAAATATTAAATTCATTAATACACTTACCAACTATTAAAGATGCACATGATGAACTATTACCAACAGCATTATGGCTATGAATTTCATGTAGCTCCAGTCTAGATGTTGAAGTTCCTTCCCCAGGGTTTATTATTGGTACTAAAAATTCCGATCCTTGTTCTTGATCTATCGTAACTTCATCAATAAGGTTATCCACTTTCGCTCTTTTGACAGGAATTTGATTATCTTCAATGTTTTCATTTGAAGATTCTGGAAATCCAAAAGTTAATTTTAACATTATCAAAAACTTCAATAGTGGTGCATTTTTGAATCTGTATCACGTTTGAAGATCCAAATAGAAGAAACTCAATCATTACGTTGAGTATTAATTTTTACAGATGTCTTAGTTATTGTGTTTCGATTTTAATCAGAAGAAGGTCCTGGAAATTCAAACAATATTTCCTAATCTTTCGAATTATTTTCACTTTGTTTCTTGAGTATTTTTTCAAGAAGCTTCCATGGAAATATTCAGGCATCCAAATAAATGACTTATATTGTAAAAAAATGCAATCATTATGGTGTCAAGAGATTTCATCACTATTTCCATGTAAAATTCAACTAAGAAATAAAAAAAATCAACTTACCCAACAGATATAATGTAGGAAATGCAATTTTGGAAAGTCCTCTGTGGCTAACTACTTTGAAGTCATTTCTGAAGTGAACATCACACACAAGATATGTCTTGTAAATTTGTTCATCGGTTTACCATTCATTGAACAATGGGTTTTTGACTTTATCAACCCAAATTTTGAATAATTCTACTTCCCGATCTGGTCTTGGAAAACGATGGCGTTTACTGTACAAATCTTCACAATTAGGAACGCAACACTTCTTGGGGTTAAAATTTTCACTCTCCATGTTCAAAAAGAATAAAACAATTTTCAATTTTACACTCTTCACAAGATCACACTAACCGTTGAAATGAAATCTGAAATTGAAATTCTAACCACAAAACACATGTGATTCTAACCAATATCCAAAGAACATAAACACGACTACCTACTCTCGCCATCTATCTAGTTTCATTATCATTAATTAATTTTATCCCGAGCATCAGCGCTGCAGGGATCCGTTCAGTGAACTAAAATCGATTCCCAGTAGTGTCATCCCTCTTTCCATTCTTTGTGTATGTGTTTTGTGCGTCCGTCGTCCATATGCAATAATTGTGATGATCTGAAAAAAATAAATTCAAATCCTTTTGTGCTGTAGATTTTTTCGAAATTATTTTTGATCAACTGAATTGCCCACCTAGAGGTTTGCCGTTTGAGCGGTATTCACGTGTTTTGCCTAATATACTGGGTATTCATAACCTCATTTCCAACCAGCAACTTGAGTGAATAAGTGCATTTGTCTTTATGCGTGCGAGTCAACTATCGCATATTTACCGATAATTGATTTTAGTCAACATGGACTGAG
The DNA here is from genome assembly GCA_018342105.1 of Gonioctena quinquepunctata. Classification (NCBI taxonomy): domain Eukaryota; kingdom Metazoa; phylum Arthropoda; class Insecta; order Coleoptera; family Chrysomelidae; genus Gonioctena; species Gonioctena quinquepunctata. The sequence goes on from JAFIRS010000559.1 coordinate 474,166, forward strand.
TTTTCTTGACTTAATTTCCACAGACACGATGGCATCAGAACACTATGGATTATCAGAAAATACTAGTAGGAATCACTTTGACGCCATTCATTGTAATCTAAAGGGAGAAATAATAAAGGAAGAGCCCATCGAAATTAAATGGTCTAGTGAAAATGGGGTGTGTGATGAAAGCCTCCAAGAGGAGGTTGAGGATGGAAAATTTCGTGAAACGGATTCTAGCAACTGTGAGAAAAATCCTAGAGAATCGAAGCTTTCTCTGACTCGTAAGTTTCTGTATTATTTTCCAATAGCTAATTGCCTACATTTTTTATGATTTCTAGTTATATTCATGGACTGTACTGGACACGATTCTGAAGTCCAAATTTGGTAATCACAATAGGGAAAACGCATGATTTGATTTTTTCTTTGCATCAGTTTGGTCCTCAAAAATTACATTTGAAAATAATTTCCTAAATCTCAAAGTTTTGTCGAAATCTATTTAATAAAAATGTCTTTGTAAGCGCAATACCTGAGAACGGCTGGACCGATTTGGCTTTTTTTTTATGTTCGTAATAGCTCAAGGATGGTTTTCATGATACAAATTAGGAAAGTTGCTCGGAAATTGGAAAATTCGGGAATATAAGAAAAATTTGGCATATAGAAGGTATGTGGGCTATGCTCTTAGTAAAGGTCCGATTAGCTCAGTGGCTAGAGCTTGTGATTTGTAACTCCAAGGGCCTGGGTTCAATCCCCCGGCATGTCCACACAAAAGTGTTTTTTTATTTTATTTTAACACTCAAATCAAACACAAAACTTTGTTGTTGTTTGTAATAGCCCGAATAAGGTTTTTTAGAAAAGTTATTGGATTCGGGAAAAATTGAAAGTGCTTTTTTCTATGGAATTTTTGAAGACATGATTCGAACGATGGATCATCTGCGTATTTCTTTGGTCCTGAAAAAGTTTTCAGGAATATATATTATATACATATATATACATATATATATATATATATATATATATATATATATATATATATGTTATATCTCACTTTTCACTAAAGACTTTTTAAAAACAATTGCTACTTCAAAAAGGAGTATAGTAGACTCCTTTGGACTTTATTTGGAAAATATAATGATACAATTAAACTACTCGACTGAGTGTCTGAAAACAACTAGTAGTTAATGATGACTCAGGGCTATTTATAATGTTAGATAAATGGTGACGCTGCTTAGACCAGCGAAATATTATATGTAGTCAGTTCCTGAGAGCGGACGTGATGACCCTGGGAAGATAGCAAGTCAGCAGTTTCCTGGAAGGTAACCTGATACTCCTGGGATAGCCACTAGTTATCTTGCATATAACAGCTCCCTCCATAAAGAAAAAGTTGATGCCATGCAGCAACTTTTAGGGTTGTGAGGTGATCATGCATCTCCTTCCAGATGGATGGATTCTTCCTGCATTTCTTCATGAAAACTTGGTCTTTTTCTTGGGAACATGCTGGAGATTCTTCTCAACGGTTTGAGTGGTCTGTGCGGTGGATGCGGTGAATCGTCAGGTCCTGTCAGAGCCAGTCCTGTCGTTCTCTTTCTACACTTGCAGAATAGGTAGAGTGCCAACAGGGATAAGACGAGTGAGATGGTGAAGAAGGTGAACCATGATATGTTCTTCTCGACGAAAGGTTGTTGAATCAGGTCATCTAGGCTTTTTGAATATGAGTCAAGCTTGTGTTTGGCAACGTCCAAGTCATCTACATTCAGATCGTTCAATTTGAGGGGCTTCAGTTTCGGCAGTTTCGATTTTTCTGGAATATCCACACAACACTCGTATGGTATTACAACTGGATGGGTGCCGTGGTGACGTTCGATGTTTTCGATCCTTGAGAATTTGCCTGGATCTTTGTTATTCCAATAACGCACTACATTCAATCTGGAGTTTCACGATTGAATTTTATAAATAATTTCAGTCTTAGTGTTCATATTGGGACAATTCACAGTCACTTGTAAAGGTTCAGAAAGGATCACTAGCCATAGATTGGTTTCGAGTTTTTGAATGTTATAACCTTGGCTAAAAATCAAAGAACTTTGACAGTTTCAGGAATGTTTTTGAAACTTTTGAAAATTTGGGCTTCACAAATGGAGTTATAGTCTATTGGATATGCGAACATATCGGAGCACAATTCAGTTCTATGAAAGCGGTTTACACGTTTTCAAGTCTGTCACAGGTATGAACATTAAAGAATCATCATCTTTCAGCGATGAACTTTTGAGAAATCGAGAGAATGTGATGGAGGCCAGTTCTATTATCATATATTGGAATTGGGTACAGTTGGTACAGGGTGTAAATTTGTGGTTCTGTAAGAGGAATTTTAGGATAAAGACTAGGTTCGAGTTGGTTTGGAACGCTTCTAATTCTATGATTTCAAGGTATTGTGCTATTTTGGAAAGTTTTGGTTGGAGTGGGAGATTGTTTTTCCGTAGGTTTTGAGAAATTTCCTGTAAGGCGGTAATCAAATGATCGGTGTAATGATTGAAGAATGAATTATATTCAAACGTGCAAAGGTAATTGAATCTAACATATCATCAATATTTTCTTCGAGGAATAGAAAGCTTTCCATTAGTTTTTCGCAGATATTGATAAATTTCAGTTTTGTTTCAACGTTACTAATTCTATCGCTCCATCGATTGATAGTATTTTCTATAATTTTAATATCCTCATTGAAAGTCTTTTCATCGACTTGCAATTTGCGTAATGGTGGTATTGAAATTTTGGATAACTGATTGGTTACTGAAATTTGGTTCTTTAATAAGTTCTCCAATTGGTGTTCATCGTTATTCAACCTATTTATACAGTTGGTATAGTATTCGCCGTCAGCGGCATCTAAATTGCCGGTGATTGTTTTGAATATACTTCCTATACCGTCGATCAGGCCTCTTTTATATCGTTTAGTATCTGAAATAGTTTCTCCCAATTTCTGTTCAATAGAATTTGAAATTTGGGTGAGAAGGCTGATATGGGTTTTTACCTCGGATCGAAATTCGTTCATTCTATATCCTGTGAATTGTATTGTGTTTACGAGTTTCTAGAATTCTACGGTTATTTTCGTAAGCATTTTGAATACGGAAATGTCTTTATTTACAAGTATAGTCCATTTATCGTTAGTGAGTACGATATTTCCATTTTCATGGTAATATACGCCGATTGTATTATTTATTGGTTTGATTTGGTATTGAGACTCTACTGATCCGACCAGCAGCAGCAACCTGAAAATAAATTAATCTTCAGTATACGGCTTCATCGCATCGAGTTAACTTTTGATCTTTGATTGGTTCGAGGATTCAGAAGTATCGCGAATTTAGAAGAATTTGTTCTATTATGAAAGGACCATTGAATTTGTTGTGTAATTTATTCTTTATTTGGGATTCCTTGACATATACTTTGTCCATTACTTTATATTCTGGGGTTTCCTTTTTATGTTGCATCAAAACGGACTTTGGCTTTTTCTTTTGTTTTAGGGTACGTCAGGGCAATTTTATAGAAGTGAGAAATTTTATTATTTAGGTCTCGTATATACTTGGTGATTAACTGTTCTTGATTGTAGAGAGTTTCGGTGGTCTACTGGCTGTGTGACCAAAGACTAGTTGTGGGAGTAAACCCATGTGTTTTATTCACAGAGTTATTATAGCAAATAACTGCGTATGGGAGGATATTGAATGGATGTTCGTTGGGATGTTCGCCATATGTATCCGAATCATTTCGAGAAGGGTTGTGAAATCGTCTCGACTGAACCGTTTGATTGTGGGTGATGCACACTGGAATATGTGAGTTTAATGTCATAGAGAACACAAAGGTCTCTAAGGGTGGCATTGTCAAATTCTCTGCCGTGAGTCGCAGTGAATTCTCAGAGGTGTTCCAAAATGTTGAAAATATAGGAGTAGGGTATTAACTATACTTCGTCGGTTTTGTCGTCTAATGTGTAAACTTTGTGAATTTCGTTAGTTCGTCTCGTATGCTCAGTGCGTAATTTTTCGTTGGAATTTCTACTATGTCTATGTTGATTCTTTCGAATGGTGTTCTAGGGTTTCGTTATGACGAGGGGTTGTCGAGGTTTTTCTATATATTTTAGTTCTTTGGCAAATTTGGCATGTTTTTATATAATTCTCAATACGTCAAATGAGGCCAACCAATGAAATTTTCTTTAATTCTTCTAATGGTTTCATTGATTCCTCTATGGAGGTTGTTTTTTCCATTGTGGTATTGGTCGATTATTATTGGAATTTGGTCTGGGTTTGGATTAGTTATCAAATTTTGGCAAACCTTGAATTTAATTTCTTTTTCTGAGAAAATGAAACAAAGTATCTCAAGAATCGGGAGTTCTAAGTTATTCTCAACGCAATAGGTGTTTGAGAGATCGATTTCGTTTAGATGTCTATACAGGGTTAGAAATAAATGTTCTACTACTGTATCGACGTCAAATGGTAGAGGGACAATATAGTATTTTCGATTTTTGATCGTTTTACTCGATACGATATTGATTTTTAAATTCCTAAAGTCATAATTCTGTTCGAATATATCGTCGAAGATTTTGTAATGAAAATCTTTGAGGTTCTTTTGTTGTGGGAATATTAAAATGTGTTTGTTTTCTTTGTCAAGTAATTGGCAGTTCGAGTATTGAACTTTCGAGTAGTCAAGGAGTGATTTCGTTTGATATAAATTTATGAATGTTCGGAATTCTTGTTCGATATGTTCAGCAGAAAATGTTTCTTGTTGATTTTCCGGGGTTTCCTCTGTTTCAGAAATATTTTCTGTGTCAGGTGGTTCTTCTTTCAGTTCTGGTTTAGGTTCGTGCTGTTCTTCTTCACTGTCGCTAATTGTTTGTATGTCAGAGTCTTCGTTTATGGGTAATATCAATGTACAGGGAGAGAAATATTTTGTAATGAGTTCAGTTTCTTCTTCGTTCAGATGTTCCAAACGAAGTTGACTTTGAATTTCAAAATTTCTGTCTGTCTGTGTGTCAGAATTTTCATTTTCGTTGAAATTATTAATAGAGTAATTTTGAATTGGTTCGATTTTAATATCGGAAAAATTGATAGTTTTTGACATTGCATTAGCATTAATCACAGGGGTGAGAAATTCTCCTTTATGATTGATTTTCACTAATGCATTGGGTAATCTAACATTTTCTTTCACTTGGGCTAACAGTATAGCTTCGGTGTTCAGTAGGTTACATTTTAGTCTGAAAATCTGTTCCATACGGGTTCAATAGAAATTTGTATTCGTATGTTGTTCATGGACGTTTCAACTACATTTTCAGAGGGGTTCTCAGAGTCCGTTACTTTGATCAGGGGAATCGTTTTGAAGTCGGTTATAAGTTGCTTATTTTTCAAATCGACAATACAATGATAGTGTTCCAAGAAATCGGATCCTAGGAGACCATCGAAATCTATATCTAAATTGTAAATGAATACTTTATGAGGATTACCTATACAAAAGGGTATCATTACTGATTCAGAAATGATAATTTTTGATCTGTGATACCTTGTATCACCACATTTCAGGGATCTATTAGAATAATTTTGAACTGTTTTTGGCTTGAAGATTGATAGACCAACTCCGGAAGCGATAAGTATTTTATAGGTATTGGTTAGGCCCATGATATAATACAAGTTTTTGCAATTGATTGTGAGTGATTTAGTTATAGGAACATATGTTCGTGGAAGTTCAAGTTTGGGTTGAGACTGTCTGATATATTCAGGGCTTGCACTTGGGCTTGGAGCTCTGAAGTGGGATCTATCGATTGATTGATCGGTGGATCGAAAGATATGGGCCTATTGGAAAATCCTGAAAATTTTCGTATTGATTCAGTTGGGTTTCGAATACCTCAAAATCATACTGATCATTAGTATGATCGGAAATATTTGACTGGTGTTCCTGATAATTATCGGTATAACTTTCAGCACCAAAATTTTGGGAATCTTGATAATCATCTGTGTAATTATCGTTTGTGGAATATTGGTATTCTTGATAATTATCGGTATAATTATCAGCACTGGGGTTTCGTGTATTCAGGTGGTGAGTTCGCTGAGAACTGAATTTGTTAAAATTCGGGTTTTGTTGGATGGCTGAAGGCCTTTGTTGATTGAAATTAGGATTTGGCCTAATTATTGGTGGTCTGAATTGGGATTGATTCTGATTGTTCGATTGATTTGGTTGATTTGATTGATTCGGTTGATTTGATTGATTTGTTTGATTAGGTCTGAAGTTTTGATAGAATCTAGGATTCTGTTGGAAGTTCGTATTTTGTTGGGAAAATTTGGCCTTTGGAAATTTTGTTGCGGTTGTTGAGATTGTCTTGTCACATTCATTTAAAACATGGCCTTGACGTTTACAGTAGGAGCAAAATTTCTGTTGATTGGGATTTGAATTCATTTTTCTCGGTTGGTTAGAATGCGTATTTGGGTTTCTATTCAATATAGATTTCTGCTGTTGAAAATAATTCAATTGCATTTCCCTTCAGTACTCTCTGTGTTGCAGTTAGTATGTCCGTAGGGTTACTTGCTCTAATAAGTTGTCCAATTTGAGGTTCTAAACCAGCCAAAAGACTATTCAATGTCATGGTTTCAATGAGTGAACTTTGAGATGTTTTTGATCGGAGTGAGATTTTGTTTCTGAATTGTAGCTGCATTTTGCATTATGTGTTTGTAATCTATTTATGAAAGTCAGAGGTGATTCGCCAGGTAGTTGGTGAATTCTTTGGAGATCTTGTATCAATGAAGTTAAATCACGAGTATCACCAAAATATTGATTCAAAAGTAACTTAATTTCATCCCAGGTTTGGGGATTTCGAGAACTTATTAATTCTGCCGCTTTCCCTTTTAATTTATTTTTGATGTGCAAGATTACCAATGTTCTTTGATCTTGTATGGCCATACGGTAAGCAGTGTTACGCATGGATGAAAGTATTTAAAAATATTTGATCACCGTCATACTCGAATTATTGAAAATATTTCATTTAATCTATAGGGTTCAACTTCAGTTGTGGTATTTGGAGGCGTTGTAGGCATAGTGGATGAGTTGATAATAGAACTGGTTCAAATTGAAATCAATTGAATATTGAAAATAAACGAGATGATTCTTATATTTTCTTACCAAAGAATGTCCAGGGGTTTGGTGTTGTTTGTTGCTTGGAGTGTCCAATGAGCTTCGTGCAGGTTCTTTTTCCTTTGAAGGATTGGGATCCACCTCCTTCGGTTAGGTTTTCCGTGTTCCGCAGGAGTTGAAGGATCCTACAGCGACTGCGCCAATTGTTATATCTCACTTTTCACTAAAGACTTTTTAAAAACAATTGCTACTTCAAAAAGGAGTATAGTAGACTCCTTTGGACTTTATTTGGAAAATATAATGATACAATTAAAACTACTCGACTGAGTGTCTGAAAAACAACTAGTAGTTAATGATGCCTCGCAGGGCTATTTATAATGTTAGATAAATGGTGACGCTGCTTAGACCAGCGAAATATTATATGTAGTCAGTTCCTGAGAGCGGACGTGATGACCCTGGGAAGATAGCAAGTCAGCAGTTTCCTGGAAGGTAACCTGATACTCCTGGGATAGCCACTAGTTATCTTGCATATAACATATATATATATATAACCTAGTGTACTTTCTCAAGGCACACATGTTTCAGAATTTATGTTTTTAATATTTTAATTAGTAACTGTTCAATGAATTTCAATGTGTATAATTAGTTGACGATTTAAAACATGAGCCAACTTCAATGTCATAACTTATATTTCACCGTACTTTACATGAAGAACATTCATAAACAACATAGAAACTAATCTCAACAAAGATTATCCCTGAAGATGGAAATAAAACATTCCGAAAGCTTGGACAAACTTTAAAGAGTACACTTTTTCTTTTGCTGCATACCCCAATAATCAATTTGTTTATATATATATATTAGGGTGCTTTTTTACAATTTTTTTTGATCTCACAATTTTTTTTTTTTTTAATGTTAAAAAAAAAAACGTGAAATTTGAGCCATTAATATTAACATTAAGTACTTTCCCAGAGCGTGGAAAGATTTCTATCATATCGTACCAAAGCGCTATTTACTCAGGATGCTCTACAAAAGTGCCTATTGCGACGTAGCTGTAATCTGCACCTGTAAGATTGTACAGATCACTAAATCTAATTTTTGTAGAAAATTCTTATTTTTTTGACGTTACTTCATAAATGACTGAATTTATGGAAAAAATGTGAATGACACACTTGTAGGAAATTCAATTTCCTACAAAAAAAAGTCCTATAAACCGAATCGCTAATATTGATATTTCTCGAGATATAAAGCGTTAACTTTGTTTGAATATGAAAAGTTTGATTCGATAATTCTCAAAAATTTCATATTACGACAAAGTTAACGCTGTATATCTCGAGAAATATCAATCTTAGCAATTCGGTTTATGGGACTTTTTTTGTAGGAAATTAAATTTCCTACTAGTTTGTCATTTAATTTTTGTAATCCTGAGTAAATCGCCCTTTGTTACGATATGATATTTGAAAAAATAAAAAACAAAGTTTATGTATATTTTGAATGGGAAATCTTTCCACACCCTAATATACACTATTGCTGAATAAAACTTTGGGGAAAAAACATTCAAATGTTGCCAAACTAAAGCAAACAAAACCATTATATGCATAGTTTGTGGAAATGCATACCACTTATCCTGTGCAATCAAAAACAAGTTGAAGTGCAAAAAAATCTGTGAATCGCGAATTCAGTGCTGTGAATTACACCAAAGTGAATGGAGTGAAATCCATAAACTGAGACATGAAAATAATATGCTCATGCAAATCATGAAGGAAAAAGATGACAAATACAATTTACTACTGGAAAACAATAAACTATAAACTATTGAAAAGTAACAATCAGTTACTTCAAGAAAAAATTAATTTATCTCGGGTAGAACCCAACAAAAAACCAGCAACTTCAACTGCCAGAGACACCACCACAAAAACACAAACACGCAACTCTTTGCTAGGAAATGCCGTAAATAAAAAGGACCAGCCAAACAAAAAAGAATGGATTTACAACTGTATGGAAAGAACAAAATGAAAACGGGACCCACAAAAAACTTTGGAGAAAAAATTTGGCTACACATACTTATACAGTATCCAAAGATATATCACTACCGAAAAAATTAAGGGTTATGTCAAAGAACAAGATACCCTGAAAAATGCTGAAATTACAGTAAAAGAATTGCCCACAGATGAATCACAAAATAAATGCTTCATGTTCGGAATCGACGAACGATTTAAAGATGAAGTTTACAAAAAATCTACATGGCCTAGAAGTGTGGCGTTCAGACGTTTCGATTTTAGAAAGTACCATAATTATCAAAGAAATGAGGATTTTTGATTAATAGGAAAACCTATGAGAAGAACCATGACTCAACTCAAACACTATAACACACAGCAATTAGCAAACACTCGGTGAACCTAATTCATCAAAATCTACAATCAATAGGAAATAGCATAGATCCAGTAAACGCACTACTAGACCAACATCCCGACTGTCTCTTTCTCGCAGCAACGGAGCATTGGAAAACTGAAAGTGAGTTAAAAACACATGGTATTAAAAACTTCAGATTGGCTTCCTACTACTGTCGACCAAAAAGTAAACATGGAGGAGCAGCTGTCTACATTCAAAATGGAATCAGTTATATACCAGTAGGAAAAATTAATAAATTATCAAAATGTGAGGTATTTGGGTGTGCCGCAATTGAAAAGAGGGTAAATAACACTAATTTCTTAATTATAAGTGTCTACCGTCCCCCATATACTCGAAGAACTGCGTGAGATAATAACTGATGAGAATAAGGTCATATTGATGGCTGGTGATATCGATATTGAACTGAGGGATACTGTTGAAAACATAGCTAAAATGAATCTTTTATTGAACTCTTACTCTTTTGTGTTCACCATCAAGGAATTCACAAGAATAACTCCAACTTCGAAAAAATGTATTGACAATATTTTCACAAACCTGAAAGACAGTTATACAACGAACATTCTAAACTATTCTATTTCAGATCACACTTCACAAAAAATTTGCTGTTTCACAAATAAAACAAAACGTAGAATTTTTAAATATATCAGAACATTCTCGGCAAAGAACAAAAACACTTTCATTAAAGAACTGGCTGATCAGAATTGGTCAGACATATATAACTTGAAATAAAACGAAGTGAATGAACAATGGGAGAAATTCATGAGTCACTTCAAAAACATTTTCAACGATTGTTTCCCTATAAAACGAATCGAAGTAAAGAATCAACCTCCGCAGAAAGATCCTGAAATAGAAGAGTGTAGAAATAAATTAAATGTCTGGTTAGTTATATCAAACAACCGCCCAGAACTTAAATATGTAAATGTAAATTACAATGAATTGTTAATTCGGAAAAGAAAAGAAAACTATGAACATAAAATTACTAACTCAGATAACAAAATGAAAACTATGTGGAGTATTCACAATGAAATTGTAGGAAAGCAGAATCTCACAGATTCGGCTTTCAATGGTGAACCAAGCAATGTTGCAAATAGGTATAATGACTTCCTTCTAAATATAATTCCTAGTTTGTTAGAAAATTTAGAAGTTAAACAATTCAGTTGTAATAGCCCAAGTAGCTCACAATCGATGTTCATGAAACCAGTATCAATAAATAAAATTAAGGATTTAGGAAATAGACTAAAAAATAAGCACACATGTGGTGATGATGACATCCCTACTAGTATGGTAAAATTATGTGTAGGATCAATAGCAAACTTACTATGTTACATAATGAACAACTCACTCCAATATGGAGTATTCCCAGAACAACTTAAAATTGTGTTAATAACTCCGATCCACAAAAAAGGGGATTGTGAACAATTCGAAAATTATCGTCCAATTAGTGTCCTACCATCATTCTCTAAGCTAATGGATCATATGAACCGTCATAAGTTTTTCAATACAAGTCAACATGGATATATAAAAGGCAGATCCGTAGAAACTGCAATCACACAGTTCACAGAAAAAATCCTTGAATCATTCGAAAATAATGAAATTGTGCTGGGTATTTTCCTAGACCTCTCTAAAGCATATGACTGTTTGAATCATGACTACCTACTGATTAAACTCGAAAAATATGGTATTAGAGGAAATGCTTTAGATTGGTTTGAATCCTTTTTGAAACATCGTCAACAAATAGTAAAAATTATAACTGATAGACATGCAACCAAATCTAATTAACAACATACCAAGATAGGGGTCCCTCAAGGTAGCATTACAGGACCAGTACTTTTCATAATTTTTATGAATGATATTTTGGATATCTTAAATGACACTCATGCACACCTAACTAATTATGTAGATGACACTAATTTGATAGTTTCAAGTCCAGACTATCCAGACCTAATAAGGAAAACTCAGAGCGTCACAAGAAACATTTATGAATATACTAAATGTCGAGAAAACCAAAGCTATATTATTTAGAACCAAACAACAGAGAATTGAAACTCCAGAAAATATAAACTTACTCAACAATAAAATCAAAATTCAAAATAATACCAAATTTCTGGGAGTCTTCATAGAGGAACATTTACTTTGGAACGTCCATATTTTAAGCTTAAGAGCAAAACTGATTCAGATATGCTATAGCATTAGGGTCATAAGCAAATACATTAACGAAAAATCATTAAAAATTATATACCATGCAAATTTTGAATCCTGTGCTAAATTTGGAATAATATTCTGGGGATGTCAAAGTAACATTAATGACCTTTTCTGTATTAAAAAAAGAGTGATTAGAGCTATGTTTAAAATGAAATTTCGGGAAACATGCAGAGGTGTTTTCAAAAGAAGTAACACAATGACAATGTATGCTTTGTATATATATGAATGTGTTCTGTAACCTGTTCAAGAACACAAATGTTGCTGAACATTGGCACAGTCATAAATATCCAATACGAAATATAAATGTGAATTTTCCGGTACACAGATTAGTACTATCAGAAAAGCATCCATCATATGCCTCTAAAAAACTCTTTAATAAATTACCAAACGATATAAAAAGTTTGGAAAGGTACTCACTTAGGATTTTGTGACTCGACGCCGTGGTCTCAATCTGCCTACTCCCCAGGTCTCAACACTGGTGCTCTCTAAGGTCTCAATCAGCCTACTCCTTCAAGAGAACTGAAGATCTGACTGGAGTTCATTACATCTTTGAAATGTAATTCTTGTCTTATATCTTTATAATTTTTTATATTCTGTATAAGTATGACTGTGGATTTTGTGATACTTAGGGGGTGGAACAGTAGTTTTTAGGTTTTTTGCTCTTGGTTAACGCCAGTGCTTTTTATTATGATATCTCATTTCAGCTGAACAGCAATTAGCTACTTATTTCTAAGTGCTCCCTAGCTTTCTTGGAAGGTCCCGTATCTAGTTCCTTGTTTTAGTAGCATTTTTATATTTCTGTCAGGTAACCTGACCAATTTTGTGTTTGATTGACATTGAATTTTCTGCAATAACTCAGCCCATATAAATATCACATAACATATCACTTTGTTCATGAAATGTAATTGATTGTTAAGTGTATACTTACATGTTCATCATTTTATTGTATCCCCTACTGTCATGGTAATTAATTGAAAAAATATAGTTTCAAACTAATTTTCAGATTCCTGGAAAAATACAAAATTTGACCCCAAGGGATCAGAGTACATTTTTGCTGATGATCAGGAAGTAGTCCAGATTAAAAAGAAAATCAAAGTTGAGAATATTAATGAAGATCGCTTTGAATGTACTGATGATTTGTTGGCAATCAATGCTGATGATCAGGAAGTAGTCCAGATTAAAAAGAAAATCAAAGTAGAGAATATTAATGAAAATCGCTTTGAATGTACTGATGATTTGTTGGCAATCAATGCTGATGTGAAAATGCAGACACTCAAATTTGAGGATGAGATCGATATTGATTATGAAGATATCAAACCTAAAATACATGGGGATAAATTAAGTGGAAACAAGTCCCACCCAAACACCATTGCTAATATTATTTCTCATGAAATTTCAATTGGTAAGTTATATTCATTTAATCCTACAATATATCTCTGACCACCGGTGTGAAGTTAACCACATCTACAGGTATACTCTAAGAAAAAAGTTAGGTCAGTACATTTTCAGTTTTTACCAAAAGAAAATGTTTAAATCAAGCAATTCAGTCACAATGATATCATCCCACCCCTTTTACAATACTTGAAAAATTGATGAAATTTTATTCCCAAGTTGCGAAAAAACTATCGGCCAACGAAATATCAATTATTTAGCACCCAGAATCTTTGCTTTATTACCATACGACTTGAAAGATATACTGAATGATGGAGAGGTCGTCGGATTAGGACCAATAATTATTCTCTAATTTTCAGCTGAAAATTAGAGAATAATTATTGGTTCTAATCCGACAACCTCTCCACCACCTAATATTATTAAAGGACGCAATTTCAAGTGGATATACTGAATGTTTAAAAAAGAACTGAAAAAATGGATTGCCAAAAATAGACTTATATTTACAGAAATTGTTAACCAGAGATAAACTCATATAACTGAGCAATTTATGATGTATATATGTGTACATTATATATATATATATATATATATATATATATATATATATATAAATATATATATATATTGTTATGTTATGTTATGCCAGTTGTAAATTTTAAAAGACTAAAAACCCACAAAAAGAATAATTACTAGATGGTTAATGGTTTCAAGAGTTTGTTTGTGAATAACTTTTGAAATTCTATGTATATTGTGAGCCTAGGTAGAATATGGATAGATAAAAATGTCAAAATACTATAAAACAATCAATTTCATACACTGTCAAAATTATTATAACTCATAATTGCTCAAAAGACAATAAAAAGTCTAAATTTACAAAATTTTCGGGAATAAACAGTAATCAACACATTTATAAATTTGAAACATACAGTATATGAAATTGTAGCTAACAAAAACTAGCCAATGATTGAACAGCAAATGTCTTTATAAAAATAGCCAATCAGGGAATAGATGGTCAGGTGTAAAATTGGAAATTGTGAGAGAGTAGCAATGAGATGGTATCAGAAGCAATTATTTTTGAAATTTGTAAATAATGATAAGAGTGGAAAAATAATTGTATATATAAATTATGCAATATAAATATAAACAGTGAAAAGTGACAATTTAGTGCACCAATTCAAAAATTCAAATGAAAAAACAAGTAGAAAAAGAGGTATCTAGGCGATAGAAAACAAAGCTTCAGGGAGATCAAAAATAAATTTCCAAGCGGATGCCACAGAAATTTTACTAAAAGAAAATTGGAATAATCCCATCATTTGGTAAACAAAACCAATATTACCTTAATGATAACATATCCACGGATCCAAATGCTGATTTCCGCATCTAAATAGTTCTTCATTCATGGTATTGCAGTCCTGACAGCGATTGGAGAGAGGAGACATCCTGATTCATGGTATAAGTAGAACACCAACAGTTCCAACCAGGTATAAAACTTTAATAGTGCTTTTCCGGTCCTGAACTATTTCACAAATAACGAATTTCACATTCGAAGAACTTTATGTCACTCTATTTTGAACAATAACAGAAAACGTCACTCTTACGGAAAAAGTGAGGTTCTGTTTATCTATCCATGATCTGATTTTTATGATTATCCGTGAATATTTGTTGATTCACACTAGTATAAGTTATTTCTCGTAGGCCAGGTATTTTAAGTCTTCCTGAATAAAGGAGATAATTGCTTTATGATATTTTGTTGTTTGTTTTCTCACAGTGATCAATAACATATCATAGACCATTCAATAAACTGAAGTTAGCCAACAGTGGCAGTGTATCTATTGCTTTGAACCTGCCACCTTGAGATAAGGGCGTACCAACTGTAGTTTAGCCGTGGTGAGGAAAATAATAATTGTTGGTAGCGTGACGAGAGAACAGTGACGTTCGCTGGCAATTATTATTACAGCATACAATACAGGGGCAGAAATATCTATTTATATCATATCAATTTGGCTCACAAAGAATAGCAAAAACTATTACTTCATTCATTTTATATTTTTCAATATATCAAAACATTACAATATATATATATATATATATATATATATATATATATATATATATATAGCTAAACAACCAGTGGCGGTGGTTATAAATAAAATACATTGAATATAGTATTGAACAATTGGGAATGAATTTTTCACTGCTACAGCATGTCGCCTTATATGTGATGTTCATATACATTGCCTTAAAAGATATTTGAACCATTACTGAGCTTCCAGTTGAACTCTAAAATACTAAAATAAAAAAAAGGGTTTTTTTTTTCTATGAAGGAAAAAAATTGCCGCGTACATAATTGGCAGAGCGTGTTTTATATATCAGAAGAGTACATTGTATGAACGGCTTCGATTTGGGGGGCGTCCAAGGGGTGGTTCCACCCTCATGAATACTTGAAAAAATCGATTTTTCATTAAAGGAAAAAATAGCCACGTTCATATTTTGCAGAGAGTGTTTTATGTATCTGAAGAATACACTGTACAAACGACTTCGATTTGGGAGGGTCCAAAGGTGGTTTCACCCTCATGAATACTAAAAAAAAACGATTTTTCTGGAAGGAAAAAAATAGCCGCATTCATAATTGGCAGAGAGTGTTTTAATATCAGATTGTATGAACGACTTCGATTTGGGAGGCGTCCATAAATACTAAAAAAAAAAAAAAGATTTTTTAAGTTTTCATGAGGGTGGAGTCTCCTCTTGGAAGCCTCTCAAATTGAAGTCATTCATGCAGTGTACTCCTCTGATATATAAAACACTCTCTGAGAAATATAAACACAGCTTTCAACCGGTCGAAGATCATGAATATTCATCCTTATTTCATAATCTGAATTTATCGAAACTAGAAAAAAGAAGAACTACTTCTGATTTGTGCTTTATCTTTAAGTTAATGAATGGATTGATTGTTTGCAACGAGCTTCTTGAACTTGTTAAATTGAATGTACCTTATAAACAACTAAGAAATCCTAATACATTTCTAGTAAATGTTCACAGTACTAATTAGGGTAAAAATACTCCTAGATAGATCATTAGATATTATAAACAAGCAGAAAGTATCAGCCTAACACAATTTGAATCTTCCATAAACAATATTCACTTTTGATCAATACTGTTTTCTAGTTGTTCAAGTCTTTTTTCTCTTCCTTTTGCTAGTAGGAGCTAGGTATTTTTATGTATTTTATGTATATTTATATATTGATTTGTATTATAAATGTAGACCTTATTCATAATGTATATATAAACTGTAATGGGGTTTTCCCCGTATGTTAAATAAATAAATAAAAAAACTGACTTTTTACAATACTTCTTTTTTTATAGTACAGGAATAAACTGTAAAATGAATAAGGAATAAATAGTAAGGGAACTAAAAGAACAAATAATTAATAAAGTATCAACAACTATATCTAAGAGTTTTCCATTTCGATATTAGAATTAGTTTCAAAAGTTCCATAAATTTTTTCTAAAGGGAATTTAAATATGGGGTTATAAGCATATGAAATGATTTGACTATAGGGGGATCAGTGATTCTCGAATGTATTTGTATAATATACAATTTCTCATATTCATGAAAGAAAAATAAATCGAATGACATCCCTCTTACAGTTTATTAGGCCTTCAGAAGGTTGCGTTATAACGTACATCCGGTTGACCTCCTCGTTGACAAAAGGATAAGGCTGCAATCCATGGAACAAGTAAATGAGGAGGCCAAGAGGTAGGCATGTTTGGTAACAATTGAAAAATGGCATGAGAAATGGGTAGACAACAATGGACGAAGAAATGGATTCCGGAAATCGCCCCATGGCTCTCATGCAAATATGCCAAGCCGGACTACTTCATAACACAGGCAATTAGCAGGCACGGCTCCTTTAGAGTTTTCACGTATAGAATAAATAAGACCCCCGATAACCGATATCTATTGCGGAGAGTGATATGACTTGAACACACCATCTTTGTTTGCGCAAGATGGACACAAGAGAGGCCACTTTACGAAGCCAAAATAGGAGAAAAATCTTATTCCGATTATTTCCACTAGCCAAAATGCAGGCAATAAAAGTGCCACTTTTCTGAAAAGAGTACTGATAGTTGAAGAAACTGAGGAAAGGTAATTCCAGAATCGCGAGGCCATAGTCCTACACTACCGAGGAAAGAAGGAATTTATACCCGGTGTTCATAAAGAATTTTCCACATATGAATTATTTCCTAGAAACTACCCCCCCTACCACCCTGTGAAGGACTGGCAAACTATAGGGGGTGTCGTTCGGTTTATTTTTCCTTCATGAAACACATCCTAAAAGCAGAATGTGGTATGCTTTCATTTGTGAAAATTATTGAATTTTTTCCCAGAAAGTACCTCCTATCATCCTCTGATGTCCTGACAAACGGTAAAAGAGGTGTAGTAAAGGGAGGATGATATTAATGTGACTGAAATGCCTGATTTTAATAATTTTTTCACATAATTCTTTTGGTAAAAACTGAAAATGTATGTATACCTGTGGATGTGGCTAACTTCACACCGGTTCTCTGGCCACGAAACTATATCTTTAAGTCACAGATTCAATTAATATATTTGATGGATCATAATTTTAAAGTGTCTTATTGATTATTGAGCTTTTATTTTGGGAATCAATAAAATGTTCAATGAAACTATACAAATTTCAATGAAATATGAAGTGTTACAAGAGTAATTGATTCTGACAGTCTGATTTTTTTTCTAGTTCATTTCCAACCTTTTCAACTCCATTTAAATTTTTTTCGGAATTTTGTGTTGTTTTGTGTTGATGATAATGTGACCAATCATTCACCTGCTTCTTACAAATAATTTTATTTTTATGTAGGAATTCCACTCATCCAGCTTTTTTTGATAGTTTATTAAAGACAATTACTCAATGGATTAGGCTATTCTGGGAATAATTGGTTTTATACTTTTGGGACTGTAATTTATGCAATTGATCCTGTATTTATTATTCCTTTAGATTCTGGAGCAGGGCCTCAACAAAATACAACTGAAGGAAAGGATGAAGCAGATGTTGAAAGGGATGATGAAAAACAACTTCAGTGTAACTATTGTGTAAAGTCTTTTTCAACAAGTACTAATTTGAAGATCCACGAGAGGACTCATACAAGAGAAAAACCATATCAGTGTAACTTTTGTACAAAGTCATTTACGCAGAGTAGTGGTTTGAAGTATCATCAGAGGATTCATACAGGAGAAAAACCATTTCAGTGTAACTATTGTTCAAAGTCTTTTAGGCATAAAGGTGTTTTAAATAACCATGAGAGGACTCATACAGGAGAAAAACCATTTCAGTGTAACTTTTGTTCGAAGTCTTTTAGGCAAAGTAGTGGTTGGAAGGTTCATGAGAAGATTCATACAGGAGAAAGGCCATTTCAGTGTAACTTTTGTTCCAAGTCTTTTAGGCTAAGTGATGGTTTGAAGGCTCATGAGAGAACTCATACAGGGGAAAAACCATTTCTTAAATTTTGTCAAATTACAAGTTTGTTTGTACAACTAATAAAGATTCATTTGGCCCAAAAATTTGTTTGGAGTCTTTTACATGTCAATCATATTTGGAATTGATTCATACAGGAAAAAAACCATTTCAATGTAATGTTTGTTCAAAATCGTTTCGGATAAAAATTTCTTTGATATTACATAAGAAACTTCATACTAGAGAAAAATCATTTCAGTGTAACTTTTGTTCAAAGTCTTTCTTATATGATAGTACTCTGTTGGCCCATAAGAGGATTCATAAACCATTTAGGTGTAACTTTTGTTCCTTGTCTTTTTCACATAATTTTTCTTTGGACATTCATAAAAGGACTCATACAGAGGAAACAACATCTGAATGTAACTTGTTGGAAGTCATAGAGATTGATAGCACATGAGATAATTCATCAACGGGAAAACTATTTCATGCAACTTTTATTGCATTTGAAGAGTAGAAAAACAATTTTAGGCCAGCAGCTTTTGTTCAAAGTCGCTTACATGAAATCATTTCTCGCGACATGAGGGACTTTGTTAAGGGAAAGACGAGGGTAATGAAAATATCTATTGATAGGTCATTTTTACATGCAGATAGAATTACCAATATTGATACAAGTGGCTATGGATTACTGCAAATTCAAAATAGAAAAACAAACGCTTGTTTCCACACTCTGAGTCAGCTTATACCCCCTAATGAATTATGATTGTTGTAAATATGTGATTCTCTCATGATAATAAAAAAGTTTATTCATAATAAATTACAGGTATTAATTATACATTGCAGAGGATATGAATGAACAGAAAATTACTTACGAAGTGGCTTTTATAAAGTATAACATACATATATATTTTTTTTTATTTAAATTATCAAGGAAATTCGTTTAAATTATTTTTAAATCATAGAAATGACGGCCTGAAGGTATGTTTCATATCTCGTGGTTACATTCCTCATAGATACTTAATGAGTCATATTGATTTTATTTGTCATTTATTATTTTATTAGTAAAATTCATGTTTAATATTTTGTTGAAAGTTATGTCAATTAATGTTTAATTAGGTAGGTTATAACAACCATGTATAATTCATATTATTGAGAATAGAATAAGTAATATATAGTAAATATGACCTAAATTAACAGCAATGCCTATCTTTTCTATGATTATTTAATACATTCATATAATAAAAAATTACCAATGAATGCAAGGCATTCGACACAGTGTCACACTCCAAGCTCATAGATAAACTTTATAGATATGGAATTCGTGGACCTATGAAAGATTTATTGCAGAACTATCTATCTTGCAGATATCAAAAAGTAAAAATAGACAAATATACCAGCGAACCCCAAAAAATAACCGTCGGAGTTCCACAAGGCACAGTACTGGGTCCGATACTGTTCCTAGTCTACATAAATAGTATTGGCAGTATAAACTCCATCGATCATCTCATTTCATATGCAGATGATACCGCAATTATATTTTCAGGGAAGTCATGGCAAGAAACATACCAAACTGCAGAAATTGGGTTGGAAGATATCCAAATATGGCTAAACTATAATCTACTAAACCTAAATATTCTCAAAACAAGATTTATATGTTTCACACTGTTAAGTAACGATCAACCGAATCAAGAAACACTGAAAATTCACAAAATAAACTGTCCACAGAATAATAATCTATGCACTTGGCCAACCATAGAAAAGGAATCAAAACTAAAATATCTTGGAATTATACTTGACCAACATATGAGATGGGATGAACACGTTGGTCATGTCGTCAAACGTCTAAGACAACTCACCTATAAATTATACAATGTAAGAGAAATACTTTCCCGAAACAACCTTATAATAATATATAACTCTCTGGCAGATTCGATCATTAGATACGGCATTACTGTTTGGGGTGGACCCTTCGACAACAACCTTAAAAACCTTCAAGCGATGCAAAATACTATTTTTAAATTATTTTTCATAAGAAAAAACTGTTCTCTACTGAACAACTGTACAAAGAAACGAAACTTTTCAATGTAAGAAGCTTATTCATTTACAACAGCCTAATATGGGTCTATAAAAACAAGCCTACAGATATCATATATAGACGACTTCAAAACACTAGATCAACAGAAATCCTAAATATGCCTCTCCCTATCTTCAAAAAATCACATACACAAAGAACACTTAGCTACTTCGGTCCCAAATTACACAATTCACTGCCTAAGAACATAAAAGAAAAAAAATCTCTTAGTCAATTCAAATATGAAATTAAAAACTACATTACCACACATTACGCAAACCTAATGAAATTATTTTGAAAAAAAAAACAATCCAGCTCACAACCTCTAACTCTCGACCCCCAGGATCTTGTGAGAGTCCTATAAAAATGTGAACTAGTGCATGACTATATAATGGTAAAATAGATACAAATTTCCATGACCATTCACACCATGTATGTACACAAAATACCATTCCGGCAATCCTAGATGCAAAACAAAACAAGTGCATCAGGCACTTAGGTCAGCATCTAAGATATGGAAGGATATAACATATAATAATATATAACTAATAGATGGGTATGTATATGCATGTATGTTATCTGATTTTCACCATGTAATGTAATTTCAATTCAATAAAAATTCTATTCTAATTCTAAAATTCTAATTCTAAACTTCATTTCCTGACGAATATTATGTGTTACAAAAAGTGTCCCTAAAAAATTATTAAATTAAGATGGCGTTACTGTACCAGAATACCGTTTTCAGAAAAAGCACCGAAAAACATACGTCCGCTTTCTAAAAACCCCATCTTCAAAGCATAATTAATAAAAAACCTTTTTAAAGACAAGCTTCTATTCAAATGTGCTAAAAATTATAAAATAATTGCTTTGGATGTGTGACGTAGGTTATTCCGTGACTTATAGATTCAAGAGCTTGTTGCGCAAAGAATACAAAAACGAGAAGCTTTTGAATCTATAACTCACGGAATAACCTACTTCGCACATCCAAAGCAATTATTTTTTACTTTTTAGCGCATTTATTTATACTGATTACAAACAGACCATGTCTAATAATATGTAACAGTTGGTAGAATATAAAAAAACATACACAAAAAGAGAAAAACATATACATTAGTTATTTAACAATAAATGATAAAAAAATAAAATCTATTAAAATATTAACAATAGTATCAATAGTAAACAAATATCACACAGCAGATGGGAGAGTAGTGAGGTCTTGGTAATGTTAAGGAAATCAATTTCAACACTAGATAAACATTTGTTAATGGGGGCGCTCACATTATAAAATTTTGAAGGGACAATGTCTGATTCTCAATGTTATGTCTGGTACGTTGAAGTGAATGTTCATTAGTATGTCAGATACATTGATCAAATTATTTAAAATGTCAAAGATGAAGAGAATCTGGATCCTTTCCATTCTTTTGTTCAAGGTCATCTCAAAATATCTTCTTTGGCTTTCATATGATATACGCAACGGGTAAATTTCATATTTTTTTAAATGCATGGATCTTAGATTTTTTTCTCAAGCATATCTGAATATGTTAAGGTCTCTGGGTTCCAGATAATACAGCAACCTAACTTCGATCTAACATAGGAGTTGAATAGTATTATACATGTTTGGTATTTAAAATCATGGCTGGATCTCAGGATGAAGTCAAGTTTTCTGTAGCAGTCAAAGCTAATTCTGTTAATATGTTCATTAAAGGAGAAAGTTTTAGTGAAGACAACACCCAAATCTTTGATTCTATCAAGAGTTTCCAGCTCAACATCATTAATAGTATAGTTTCCAAAGACACCTTCTTTTTTCCTAGTGTATACTATTTAACATTTTGACTCGTTTATTGAAAGGTCATTATCATCATCATTTTAAATAAAAGCTTGTCTTTAAAAAGGACTTTTTATTATTTTATTTTGTGCATTTTAGTAAGTACGCCTTAATCTATGCATTTTTGTTAATGCATCGTCATTATGAGGCCTTTGTTCTGTAAGTTCTAAGCTATCTAGTTCTTCCATGAGGAGACCATCTAAAGATTAACTCGTCTGCCATCCTGGAGCTGCCATCTTCAATTTATGGATTCTGACAGAAAATCAATAATCTTCGACTAAATTCATAATCTCCAACCCCAACATACTAATTTTGAATAGAAACGGTCCATTATCACAAAACTTGTCCACCATCTTGGAGCCGCCATCTTGAATATATGAATTTGACAATAAATTCATAATCTCCGACCCAGAAAACCTCCACATACCAATTTTGAATAATTGGACCATAATCACAGAGATAGTCCGCCATATTGGAGCCGCCATTTCTATTTTATGAATTTTGACAAGAAATTCATAATCTTCGACCCTGAAAACCCCCACATACTGCGCAATTTGATCATAATATCTTGCGAAAAGAGCGGCAACACTGCCGGGTCTGTGAACGTGGATTAAATGTAAGAAATTGTATGTAATGGCTTGAGAACGCGGTAAAATATAATGGGCTTGTGAACGTGACATAAACTATACAATTATAAAAAAAATAACTTTTTTTACCCCTCTCAGTTCCAGTTATTTTTGGAGATTGTAATAACTGTAGAACACCAAAATGTTTGTTGAAATCATGAGTATTTCTAGTGGGTCTGTGGTGGTCTGATAATTGTAATGGTCTGACAACGTGGGTTGAATCTGTATATATATATATATATACATATTTAATTAGCATAGGTTACTTTATATATATATATATATATATATATATATATATATATATATATATGAATATGAAAGAGTTTATTATTATTCAATTCTTATTATGTACATAATTCAAGGTGAACCTGTAACACAATATGCCAAGGGCTTGTGCATGTGACTTACAAATATAATTATAAATAAATTTATGATTAGACTCAAAAAAATTCATTCATTTACTAGTAACACATAATTGGGGAATTTAAGCTATTGAACATTCAAAACTTAAGAATAATAATTAAAAATGTATTATCAGGTGATAATAATAACATTTGATGAAGAGAGAAATGTGTATATCGATATGATACTGTGTCAGACATGGAATTATCTGAGAAATCACTAGTGATATACGAAAGTATCAATAGTGACATAATAAAGTTGAGGTATCTACACCTAGCAACCAGGTTGTTAATTGCTTCTTTATTTTGTAGTAATTATTAATTCTGAAAAGGTAACCAATTATATATTTTGGGAGCAGTAAAGAGGAGAGTTCTTTGGATTGTTGTGTATGCTGTGTGTGGAATCATAACGTTGCTGCAAGATAAGGACCTCGTTATTGTAGGGTGATTCAGTTTACTCATCTGTATTTTCTTTTAATATGCATCTTGTGACAGCTTTTATGTAGAGTTGTTCTATTTTCAAGATCCTTGTTTCTTTATAAAGAAGATCACTGGGAAAACGCCTTGGTTTATGCCAAATTATTTTAAGTATTTTTTTTTAGCTTTCTTCAGAGGTTCAATAATGTTTTGGCAACTGGATCCCCATATTGTCAGGCCATAATTCAATACCGATTCTACTAAGGCTTTGTATACGTTCAAAAGTATTTGTTTCCCTAACAATTGTCTCAATTGGTAGAATTTATAATAGATTTTTCTGATTTTTGCAGTAACATATTCGATGTGGTGATTCCATTTTAATGAGTCGAAAAAAAAACTCCAAGGTATTTTATTTTAGAGCTTGAGGTAATTCTTTATGTACAGTTACAATTCTGGAGGGATTTGCAAACAGATTTGTGTATTATCAGCCCTTTACTCAGAGGAAGCTTATTTTTTGTGAAGGAGAAGCACATGTAATTAGACTTATTTACGTTAAGTGTCAATAAGTTATTATCAAGCCACTTTTTAATTGTGATTAAAGCATTTTCTGCCTTTTCAAAAACAGCAATCCATGAACTATCTTGAAATAGTAGTACAGTGTCATCGGCGTAGCAGATCACATTGCCCTCGGGGAGGAGGTTTGTTATACTATTTATATAAATAGAAAATAGGATTGGGCCTAGGACTGTACCCTGTGGCACACCAAACTCCACCTGACAAGCCTCACTCAAAGAGTCCCCTACTTTTACATTTTGTGATCTTTTTTCAAGAAATGATTTAAGAAGGTTATTGCTAAGTCCTCTTACACCAAGGTGGTCAAGCTTGTCCAGCAGAATCGGGTGTCACACAATGGCCAGATCAAGGAAGATAGCCAGACATTTTTTGTTGTCATTTAAACTTCGGGCAATATAATTTGATACATTGTGTAGAGCATCCTCAGTACTACAATTTGGCTTGAATCCAAATTGGAATTTGGAGAGTAAGTTATTGGTTTCTAAGTAATTCACTAGTCGATTTTTAATGGCTTTTTTAACGATTTTACTTATGGTACTCGTTAGAGCTATAGGTCTATAGTTTCCAGGTTTTTTTTTCGATCCAGCTTTATGAATTGGGACTATGATTGAGTTTTTCAGTACTTGAGGGAACAAACCCGTGGAAAAGATTATATTGATCAGATGAGTGAGGGTTGTCAAGAGCGTTTTGTAGTTCTTTTTCACAATATCTGTGGTAATATTATCCAGTCCACATGAGCTTTTATTTTTGAGTGAGAAATTATCCCTGTGATTTCCGTTTCATTTAGAGGGTTTAAGAAGAGTGAGTCCCGAATAGGTACATTTTCCTTTATTGTATTGGGTGTGATATGAGCGTTTTGTATTATTGTTGCCAAATTTTTACCAATGCTACCGAAATATTAGTTAAACTCATTTGCTATTTCCTTTTGATCATAGACTTCTTTGTTATTTGTAGTTACTATTGAGTTAATACTTTGATTTTTTTTATGTTGATTTGTAGCTTTTTTTATAGTTTCCCAAGTTTTTTTAGAGTCAGAATGAGAGTTTTTAAAAACTTGTTGGTAGTAAATTGTTTTCGCTTTAGTAATGAGCTTAGACCACATTTTTCTATATCTTTTATATTTATCAGTTGCAGCTTCGTTGTGGCCATTTTTTTTAGTTTATCCCGTTGTCTAATCGAATTGATTAGGCCTAACGTCATCCACGGTTTAATTTTCCTTTTTTTGCATTTAATATACTGGGTGGTCGTGGCGTTCGCTGTGGATTGCTGTATTTCGTTAATTATCATTGAGGCACATTCATTTGGGTCTAGGGTATTAAGGCACTGCAACCAGTTAATTTCTTCTAGATATTTTTTTAATTTTTCCCAGTTGATTTGCTTAACATATTTGTTTGGTAGAGGTTCTACTTCATCTTTTACTAGATTGATATTTAAAAGAATAGGGTAGTGATCAGTAATACCGCTATTCAAAATTACTCCACGCGTACGATGTATATTGTGCCTGTATTTGACGAAGTAGTGGTCTATACAAGAGGCACTTCTACCATTTATCACACCACTATATCCCTTATCACTAAGAACATTTAGATATTTGTTTACATGGTGGTGATCGATACACGCTTATGATACCAATTTCAACGTTATTTTTACATAAATTGACATGAAGGAATTTTGTACTCGCAACTTCCAATGATTGTGAGTTAGTTACCAAATACATATATATATATATATATATATATATTATATTGTCAAGTATGAAAAGTATTACCCAATATAAATATAGCAATCATTTCATTTTCAAAATTCAGAATTAATTTATCAGACCTGAAGATAAAATTTAAACATAATTAAGCCCAGTGTTGAAAATTCCATAGTTCATTTATTTATTAGTAATTCATCATTAGTATCACATTTATTGAAATACAGTATTTCCTGCATATTTAAAGTTCATCGCCATTCATTAACCAGGTATAGGATTTCAATTCAATCCCTGAGTACTGAATGGCAAGAAAGCTGATTCTGCAATGGCAGCGCAATAAATCATGACTCAACGATATTTTTAATATAAATTGAAATTATTGTTTTTGGCTCAGTTCTTTTTATTGTGCCTGTTTATGCTGCCAGTCCATGATGACACATCTCCTTCCCTTGGTTTTCATAATTATGTAATGTTACTTTTATTTACTCTTTGGTACATACCCCATTGGTTATTGTTCACTTCACTTAGTATTTTTGTATTATTCCTTATGTATATTTTTGGTTTCTGATAGTTTTAATAAACCATAATAGTTATCACTTCACTTTTTTATTTCACTATACCAGGGTGGTCACAATCACAGAAGTAAAAATGTTTTAACGTCTCGCAAGCCAAGCAAGATAATTAGTGGGCACCCTAAACATGAGGGGGCCAGGGTTTCACAGGGTCTCCCAAAGTAGGGCGTGACAATATCAGGTGAATATCATTCAACGTTCTGCATGGTATTTGCCAGGAAAGTAGTTGTTTTTCACCTGAGATCTACCATTTTCTGGTTCAATTTTATATTGAATCCTTTATGTGAAGAAAACCGTTTAATTCGATTTTTCTATTTATTCCACTTCACATGGCACTTATCTTTCACTATATGCTAGACGGGCTTGCCACTCCTACTGAGAAGGAATCTTTTATTTAGAAACCTATCGAGGTGGGAGATTTTCGAGATGTTTCTTTCTGTCACTAGGTACCGCCAGTTAAAGTTTATCTTTTCGTACCTATAGGTGTTACAAGCTCGATGATGGTTTGTTTACGTTGTGTCTCACTTCAGCCAGAGTTCTTTGGACCTTTGGCTGGTTGACTACTCCGTACTGATGAGGGCCAAGAAGCCTGAAACCGGTATGCGGATTGTTAGGTGAACACGACATAAATTAAACATAATCGAGCTTATCAGAAAGAAACATTTGCATTCAATGTCCATTGATATTATATGGAAGTATGCATGGATTTTCAGGTGAATATCATTCAATGTTCTGCGTGGTATTTGCCAGGAAAGTAGTTGTTTTTCACCTGAGATCTACCATTTTCTGGTTCAATTTTATATTGAATCCTTTATGTGAAGAAAACCGTTTAATTCGATTTTTCTATTCATTCCACTTCACATGGCACTTATCTTTCAATATCAAACTAGTTTCTACACATTTGGGAATTGATTTATATTCAGTTCTCAGTTTATTGAACAATTTTGAATGTGCATACTAATATTTATGATTTCATAAAATCAAGTAAATAAATATCATTTACATGACAGTTGGCGTGAGCTGACAGAAAAAAGGGCCCTTTCCCTTGCTAGCACAGAAATCTTTATATATCTTATTTTTATTTATTTATTTTATTTAGCCGTTTTGCCATACATTCCAACAATACAAATCAATTATAATACTACTGATAATAATTAGAAGAAAAAAAAGTTCAAATGTTTTTTCCCCCCACACTCTAAGTGAGTACACACTTGTATTGTGTAGTGAGAAAAAACAAAAAAAAAACAAAACAGCATAACATGAAAACATAGACAATTTAAAGTCAGAAATAGGAAGAAGGAACGGTATAAACAATATAAAAATGGAGGGTTAATAGGAACAGAGTAAAAACATATTAAAATAGGCAGTAATTGTGTGAATCAAAATTCAACCATGCAGTTAACATGGCTGTAAGTTGGTGAATAATAATAAATATAATTTTTTTTATGTTTCTATAATTCTTAAGAAGTCCCTATAATTACTATTGATAAAAAGTTTAATGGCTGAAGTGAATTTCTTGAGGTTAACATATTTTCGAATGGCAAGAGGTAATAGATTATATGCTTTAGGTTGAATATATGTTACAAAACGGTGACTAATGTTCTTGTTGTTAAGTGGTGTAACGAGTAGTTGGTTCAACGTGCCGCGTGTATTGTAACCATGGTTGAATGGTTGCTGACAATGACCACTCTTATAGGCAGATATTAAAATTGTTAAAAAATATAATGACCGAATATTAAGTATATCTGGAGAATACAGTGCATTTGTCGAGGATCGTTTTTTTCGTCTGAAGATAATTTTTAATATCAAATTCTGGATCACTTTGAGATTTTGTAATCTCACCCCACACTAGTATTCCATAGCGTAGGAGTGACTCCACAAGTGATTTGTATATTATAAGCAACAGTTTGATCGACAGTATATAAAATTTGTAAATCAGTTTTCTGAGTTTTGTTGTTAGATATTTGATGTGAGTTTCCCACCTGAGATTCTTGTCGATTATAATGCCTAAGTATTTGATTTGGCTAACTTCTGTGATGTTTTTATTTAAATTAGTGATGCTAATATTTTTGAACTTTGGCCTATTTGCATTATTGGCAGAAAAAGATATAGAGTGTTTTTTTTCAAAATTCAGAGATAGCTGGAAAGCATTTAGCCAATCCGTTATTATGTTTAGATCTCTTTGGACATGTAATTTAGCTTGAGACCAGGAATCGCCCTCGAATAAGATCACAGTGTCATCAGCATAGGAAACAATTTTAGCATTTGATAGTGAAAGCATTGAATTGATGTAGAGTAGAAAGAGTACTGGTCCCAGTACCGTTCCTTGAGGTACACCTATCTTGACGGTAGTTGGAACACTTAGCGAGTCATGGACTTTAACTTGTTGTTGTCTATTATCCAAATAAAGGCGGAAAATATCCAACACAGAGCCACGAATCCCATTTGTTTCAAGAATAGAAAGGAGTTTCTGATGGTTCACTGTGTCGAATGCTTTCACCAGGTCTAGAAAGACCCCTATACATTTTCTATTCTTGTCCAACTTGCTTATAATTTCATTCACTACAGTGTACATGGCATCACTTGTTGATTTACCCGCCCGAAAACAAAATTGATAATCATTCAATATCTGATTAGCGTTGAGGAAATCCATTAAACGATTTTTGAGGCATTTTTCAAAGATTTTACCGAAGTTTTTTAATACACTTATCTGTCTGTAGTTATTTATTTTTGTTTTGTCACCTGCTTTGAATACAGGAGTTATTATTGATTGTTTGAACTGATACGGGACAGCTCCTGTTGAGAAGATGAGGTTGAAAATGTGTACAAGAGGGACCAGGTTGTGAGGGTGAGTATTTTTGATCATCTTAGTGGTAATATTGATCCTAATAAGCGTAGAATGGAGGTGGGGGTGGAGGTCTATTATGTGGAGTATTACCACCGAATTCCACCCTATGTTGTACCCTTCTGGTAAATGCAGGGCTATGGGAGAATACTCAGTAGCCTGCTATAAGCTATGAATGGGTCAGTCCTGATCTGTTATGGGGCTGCTAGGACGTTCTGGGCCCTAACATCCTCGTCTGAGAACCCGTTTACTCGGAGAAACTTACCCGGTTGGACTCCTTGTGAGAGAGATTGTGCATACGTTAAATATTGAGATTGACTGGATTTGGCTTAGACAAGATCCCATTCATAGTGCCTGCCCCGATCCTTGGTGTAGACTACATTCAGTCTATGAATATAGTCTCCTCCGGAAAACATTCCCCTCCCGCAGACTCTTCCATCAAGCTTCTTATTAGCAATTTTGAAAATTTACCCATCAAATACTTGATCTGATTTTTCACGGAATGCTAAATGCTATTATATCTATTAAACTCTCGTTCCACCAGAGACGAGTTCTGCTCCGTCTCACGCCGACTTGCAAAATACGCAGCCTGTCTCTCCGTTCTAAATCTTCTAGATTGATAATCCCAATTGCGAAAGAAGGACTTATCTTGTCCGGAGCACTCTATACTTGTTCGAAGTTGGGGGAGCATGAATTCATGAATTGATGAACAGGCCGGTTAGCATTTGTTTTAGGGGCTTGCAAATGTTTGACGACGCTCAAATCTACGCTCCTCTGTCTGAGTTAAAAATAATCTGAACACAGGATTGCTTCGAGCAATTAAAAAATCATGAGGAACCATTTTGAAGACTGTGTATGGGACCTTTATAATTTTATGATCTTGTGTCATATATGTTGAATATATTTAGTTAATATGTAGTTTCCTCTAAGATAGTCTGAATTTGTAGGGTCGGAAACAAGTACAGCATCAAGAGCTGTTTCCAATCCGGCAGTACTTTACGAAGCTTCCTCACTAAGACCAAATCTGACAATAGAACCGAAATTAACAAAAACTGTATGTATCAAGTCCCATGTTAACGTGAAGATTCCCATATTCGTTATGGCGGACTGCAGAGGCGCGAAACTACTCACACACCCCTTCAGTAGAGTAGAGTAGTTTATTTGACTATGTAATGTACATTTTTCTGGAACTATATAAAAAGTAAGAAATCCTCACATAATCTACCACAGTCAATGTATTTGGAGGAATCAAGATCGGAAAATAATGAACAAATAGCTGAATTATTTGCCGAATACTTTTCAACAATTTACTTAAAAAATGAAAATACACGTAACAACATACCTAAACAAGAATATGAGAAAATTTCCCTAGAAATGATTATATAACAAAATCACCAGTCTACCAATTAAATTTACAGTAGGTCCTGATGGAATTCCAAATATTTTTTTGAAAAATTGCATTTATTCATTAACCTTTCCACTCTACTTCTTATTTGATCTATGTTTGAAAACTGGAACTTTCCCGTACAGTTGGAAACAAAGTTATATCATGCCCATATTTAAATCCGGAAAGAGGGAGGATATACAAAATTATAGAAGTGTGTGCATTCAATCATATATCCCAAAACTTTTCGATAGCCTAATCTATGGTCAGCTAAGTTTCTCATGCAGAGAACTTATAGTAAATAATCAGCATGGTTTTTCGTCAAAAAGATCAACTGTAACTAACTTACTGATTTATGAGGACAGAATATTACATGCCTTTGAAAACAGATGTCAAATGGATACCATCTACACAGACTTCTCAAAGGCATTCGATAGAGTGGACCATGATACTCTGCTAGACAAACTTGAATGCATGGGTTTCAGTAATGATCTTTTGAGATGGTTAGCAAGCTTCTTATCAGGACGTACACAGAAAGTCAAAATAGGCTCTAATAAGTCTGATGTAATTGAAGTGCTTTCAGGAGTTCCGCAAGGATCACATTGTGCACCTTTGCTTTTTATCCTATTCATAAATGACATTGGGACCTGTATAAGAAATTGTGAATTCCTATTGTTTGCTGACGATCTCAAATTATTCAAATGTATAAAATCGGCAGATGATCACAAGAAGATTTAGACAATCTGATTGAGTGGTGTTATAGAATAAACTTCATTTAAACCCCGGTAAATGTTCATATATTAGTTTTTTTAAATCAACAAAATAATATGACACTTCTTATGTCATAGAGGAAACGAAGTTGAATTCTGCTAAATCAATAAAAGACCTAGGAGTCGTGTTCGACCCTCAGCTAAATTTTCTTAAACATATTCAGACCATGGTAGCAAAAGCTTAAAAAATATTGGGATTTGTAATACGAAATTGTCAAGAATTCTCTGTCATAACAATAAAAAAGGTATTATGTCTTTAGTAGCATCCATTATGGAATATGTGTCAATTGTGTGGTCACCCTATCATTCAGTCCACAAAATGAGAATTGAAAGAATTCAGAATAAGTTCTTACGTTACTGTGCCTTCAAGTTAGAAATTCCCATTCTTGATCATGATTATTCCCATATTTTGGATGAAATGAAGATGTACTCTTTGTAAAACAGGAGAACCTACAGTGATACATGTTTTGTCTTCAAATTGATCAATGGCCTTATAATTTGTCCAGAGTTATTACAACTTATCTCTATCAATGTCCCAGCTAGGCCACTCAGAAATAATAATCTCTATTATATTCCGTTCCACTACACCAATTATGGTAAACATAAACCTATCGATAGAACATTAAAAATAATCAATGATAATAACTTTGAATTACTGCATGGTAACTTGGTTAGCTTTAAAAAAACAATACTAATGAAATTAAAGAGTATATAGGTTAGTATATGAACACATAGAAATTGTGGAGGACTATTATGTGTAGTATTTCCTCTGAATTCCACCTAATGTTCTACGCTTCTGGTAAATGTAAGGCTATGGGAGAATACTCATTGGCCAGCTACAGTCGGCATATAGAAAATATAAAATTTTCAACTGGAATGTGTTCATGAGGTTGAGAAAGAAGAAAATGAGCTTCCTGAAATAGTCTTAAGAATTATTACATGCACGTCAAGTAATCGGGTACATATGTATAGTTACTTGTTGTAGGGCCCTTGTATTATGAAAATATAAGATTGGCTTAAAATTTTTCACATATTATATGGCTTAAGGGTTTTCACATATCAACGTTAGAAATTGAAAACATATGGTTCTTTGAGGTTTCTATTCAAAGAGTGAGGTAAATAGGATATGTTTAGTACTTTTCTAATGTCCCCGATATGGTAAAATACTCTATTTGTATCATGATAGTATTGCTTTCCAAACTGTCAAAATTACTCATCTAAATCTCGAAATTATACTAAAAAAAAACCTCAATTCTGATAAGTGAAGCAAACAACGTCGAAATAGGATTTTTTTAGTTCGAATTGGTGATTCTCCACACAACCCTGATAAAATTATAATAATTGTAGAAGCAGACATTTTTGAAGGTTTTTTTTTAAGTTGGCAATTTGTGCGGAAGTCCCCTATTGTGATAGAATTCCATCTGACTCTAGTTTTGTTCATCTTGTGTAACTTCTGTGTATATTATATTTCGTTATACCATCTGTTAGTATAACTAATATTCAATTATTGATCCTTAAATAATCTAATAATTATTACTGAGGGTAGAACTACTAGTACACATTCTGAGATCAGTGTTCTGTCACCATAATTGATAGATGACATATGGCAGACAAATCACTGCATACAATAAATTTTTAAGCAGTGCCCAAGGGCAATTTTCCCAGCTAACTCTTTTGGACTCCGATCATATTCCAATTTGGAATCGTAGCGTAGTCAGAGAGGCTAAATTTTTTGAAATATTTGCACTCAGGCGCAAAAAATTATAGACCTTCACAGACACATACTTGCTTGGAATTCATTCATTGAATAGGCACCTACCGAGAAAGAGCAATACACCCCGAACCATTTTGTGGAACAGCAAAAACTCAACTAACATGGATGAAAAGCAAATCACAGATGATGGGACAAGCCGCCAGGAATAAAACAGATGAAAGAGTTCATTAAAAAACAACGCAAAAATTCACTGAGTAACTACTAAGCCAGTATAAGAGGACAACTAGGATCATAGTTGGCCTTGCAGAAGAAACTATATGTAGGTTCTGCCAGGAAGATGATGAGGAAATCTCAGTGCACGTACTGCCAGTATCAAGGCTGAGGTTTACAACACTAGCAGAGGAAAAGCCACAAGCCACCAAATACATGGAAGACCTTAAGTCCTACCTGTGTAGTCTACTCCCAAGAACGTACTGGACAAGAAACTCTAACAACATGAGGAAAGACACAATAGATCTGAAAGGTGGCAGTGAAAAAGCTTCTAGCCTACAAGTCCCATACAGCAAATCAAAAATCGGATCCAGGCACCTACCAGCACATTTTGAAATATATGAACTCTTTATATCTCTACGCTGAGCAGGTGTGACTTTACATTCATTCAAAGAGAATGAACTGGGATCTCCATGGCCAGATGAAGAGCAGCGTTTTACGACAGTTTAAACTTTTCCTGCTGTAGCTGTAGTGGGGGAGGATCAAATAGTTTGCTTCGTTGTCGAATTACACTTATTTATTCATTTTCTATTATTTCACACGTAAAAAACGGTGATTCATAAAAAAGCAAGTTGTCCTTCTACGACATGTAAACAAAATATATCTTTTTACAGAAGACTTGATTGTATTCAATTTGGATAGCAATGTTAGCCAATAAGGGAGTGCCGCACAAGTTGCCAGCTTAAATAAAAACCTTCAAAAGTTCTGCCTCTCCAATGGCAATTGTTTGACTTTTGTTGTATAGCAAATCGCCAATTTGATATACCAATTCAATTACTTTTGGTCATGAAGCGCTTATAAATTTATAGTATCAAATGTGTCATTCATAGGGGTTTTCTGTCTAAATATGTGAACAGTTGGTAGCACAAACAATATTATGGGAAAAATTATTGACAGATGACAATGCAAGAAAGCACAAATCAGATTAGGACAGGCACCAACACTCGAGATATAGAGACAAAATTCCCTATTGATATAACTAAAAAATATAAACACTTTGGAACTAAAAATAAATGATTCAGCATATTCACTTTGTGTTTCTCTACACAACCATGATGAAATTATCCCAATTGGAGAGGCAGACGTTTTTGGAGTTGGCAACTTTTGCGGCACTCCCCTATTCAAGTGAGCCACCAAGTTCGAACTGTCGCTAGATGCTCGTAATAGGGAACAAGCATGATTTTATTTGTTTTTTTGGTGCACAAAAATTACATTTTGTGAAACTAATTTCTCACATCCCAAAATTTTCAAATTTAAAGGTGCTCCTCAATTCAAACTCGATTTGACCTTTACTTGAATAACTTTATCCAAACACTAGCGCCAATTGTGGTTGTTTCAGGAATATTGTTAGAAAATAATATTTCTAACAACCAAAACACAAATTCAACCTCATTTTTAATATGATGTTTCAGTAACAATTGAAAATACTATGATAATAAAAATATGAGTACAACATATAAATGAAGACAGGATGAAATTATAGTTGACAGTTCGACGTAACTAACGGTAAAAGTTTGAACTGTGTGAAATATCGATGCATACGTTCATCAGAGGCGCTAGGAGTACGTTTTCGAATGTGATGAAAAAATTGGCGTTTTCAATTTCTAAATATGAAAAACATTGAACATTTTTTCAATGTCCAAGTTTGTTTGCTGTTTGCTGAACTTTCTAGGTGGTAATCTTTATGTGCAAATCAAAATATTTCAGAAAAGAGTCACATGCCTGTTCCCTATTTGTGTTGGTGACACTGTGTAGTGACGTTCGAAATGACGACGGAAAGAGCAGCGGATTAGGAAAAAGGGCAAGCTCCCAACGCCTTTATATCGAAAATCTTGTACAAAAACGTCTTCTATAAAGTTCTCATACGTTCATCTAGTACAATTAATTTTAAACGAGGAACATTATTGTCACATATGATATGATATATGATGCCATTAGATAAATAAAATAAAATGTCAAACCTTTTGTGATGTAGAATGTAGATATTTCCAAGGTAATTTATCGGCTGAATTTATCACGTAGAGATACGTCGTTAGCCGTACTTACGTGTTCTGCCTCGTATACACGAATCGGCCCATTTATATCAAAGTGAAGCATTCATAACCTCATTTCCGTTAGTTGGTGTACTTTTTGATTTCCTCCCAGCAAATTACGTAAAACTACGTATGTTACGAGTGAAGTGGGCCAAATAGATGTTTGGCTTTTTTTGCTAGAAGAGGCAAAATGCAATTACTTTCAGATTTAGGCCCTTCAAGGATCAAGCAAAGTCACTCTTTTTTAGCAATAAAAAATATTTCGATAATTATTCGTAACATCTATTGGTCCAAATTCAAGCACAATGATTTATTTACGAAATTGGCTGGTAAAATTAGGTTATGTATGTAGTGACTGACTTGTTATAACAAATTTGGTGATTCACGATGTTTTTTTATAGGTACACTAAGACCTAAAGTGAACATGGTAAATATAAAGTTACTCTACACATGCACTCGGTCTCAAACCGTTCCCGAGTTAGAACAATAAAAAAAAAATTACTTCATTTTCAAGCATTGTTTTCTTGCACAAAAATCACTCAAAATGCCTCCTTCTTTTTACCAGCATAAACAATACACCCTAAATCACTTATTTTCGGCAAACTTTGACAAAATATCGTCGTTTTTATCGAAAAAATCCTCCTTACACAGTTTCTAATAAACAAATGACGCACTTTGACAGATGGAATTTACTAACTGCATTATTTTTCATGTTGGTAATAAATGAATCACCGCCCACACCAATTGCCCACATAAATGAAAGGGAAACTATTTCTCACATTTGAATTCGAAAAGTTGGCGGTGATTCATTTATCACCAACATGAAAAATAAGGCAAAGTTACTAAATTCCATCTGTCAAAGTGTGTCATTTGTTTATTTGGAACTGTGTTAAAAGAAGGATTTTTTCGATAAAAACGACAATATTTTGTACAAAGTTGTGCCGAAAATAAGTGATTTAGGGTGTATTGTTTATGCTGGAAAAAAAAGGAGGCATTTTGAGTGATTTTTGTGCGAGAAAACGGTGCTTGTAAATGAGGTTATTTTTTTTTAAAGTTCTCTAACTCGGGAACGGTATGGACCGCCGCACGTAAGAGAAGTTTTTTCCCTATATTCAGAGTGCATGTGATGGGTAACTTTATATTTACCGTGAACATTAATAATATGTTTTGGATTTTTTTTATTTCTAAAGGAGGAAAATATACCTTTTCTCATCTTTGGAGGGCTGTACTACTAGAGATAATTGAGAGTGCCTTGGATTCGTGTTTAGGGAAATACGTAAGTCAGGTGATATTTACCAATATTTGATCAAAAAATAATTTGTACTTAACTTGAATCAGATTATTTCATGACTGACTCAATTTCTACAGATAAGGAGACACGATGGCACAAGAACACTATGGATTACCAGAAGATTCTATAACACATAGTAGTAGGAATCACTTTGACACCATTCATTGCGTTCTAAAGGGAGAAATAATAAAGGAAGAGCCCATCGAAAATAAATGCTTCAGTGAATATGGTTTGTGTGATGAAAGCCGCCAAAAGGATGCTGAGGATGGAAAATTTTATGAACCGGTTTCTAGCAATCGTGAGAAAAATCCTAGAGAATCAAAGCCTTCTCTGACTCGTAAGTATCTATTACAAATGCCAATTGATGATTGCCCACAAATTCAATTGTTTCTATTAATATTCACATGCAAATGAATGTACTGGACACGAGACTGAAGTTGAAATTTGGTGGTCCCAATTATTTTCATAGTTTTTGAATTAATGCTACCAATACTTGATGAAATTCCATATTAAAGTAAACAAAAGACACTCATACTTGAAAATCATTTAGTGAAGTGAATGTCTTTTGTTTACTTTCAGAGGTTTCTCCAGGATTCACCAGTGAGTTTTGAAGATGCTCTTTGTACTTCTAGTTTTGAGTTTGTCTCGTTTGCATCATTTCTAGGTTGAATAGAACAGCAGTTGCCTCCTTCTCTGGAAAAAGGTGACTGAATTCGGCCTTTTCTCAAACTGAATAAAGGCATCTTATTATTATTATTATTATTGGTGGATCTCATTGTTCTATGCTTCTTGTGATGTGATTCCTCTTTCAACTATAGTTTAAGTTTTTGTGTTGGTGAAAAGATTGCACGTTCAAAAAATTGTGCAAATGCATCAACAATTTTTGAAGGATGCTGTATTCAACTTCGTCCAAGAATAATATACTAGGGATTCTTGATGTACCTTTCTTATTTTAAATGTAAACCCAAAAATTAGTAGGATCTTCTTTGATTGCCCTTTCAGATTTATTTTCGTATTCTCTGTACGCTACATTAATTTTCATTTTAATTGATTTACGAAGGGATCGGAGTTCTCTGAGATTATATAAGTTATTGGTTTTCAGTTTTCTAACGATTAAATTTTTTTCTTCTAGTATCTTTGATCATTTCACTGTTGAACCGTAGAGGATATTTTCTTATAAAATTATGATTAACCGGAACACACTGGTTGAGAATTGGGGATAATAGTGAATAGAATAATTCTAGGGCTACATTGACTTCTTAATAAAGATCAAGGGGTGACTAGTCGACATTTTGTATAAGAGCCTATAAAGTGGAAAGTTGGCTTTACAGAAGTTATATCTGACTTATTATTGTGCTTGAATACAATCTTACAGCCTATGACATCTATAGTAAAAAAGTTATCTCACTACTAACAAAACATCACCACCTCTTGAAAACGAGTTTGCTTCAAGGTTTCTGTCTTTTCTGAAGATCGCGTAATTATCAGTAAAAAGTTCCGAGTTGTAACCGTTGGGTTGGATCCAGGATTATGTGATGGCAATGATGTGGAAATCCAATCCAGAGACAGATTTGTAAAAGTCATTTGTTTTTGTATTAAGACCTCTGTCATTTTGATACTAATGACATAAATGAAAGACTCCTGTTTAGACAAACTTGGAGGTTTTTATGATTCTTGGCTCTCCGTTGATATGTTTGATTTTGAGGTTTGACTAATCTTTACTCATGCAGTCAGCCAACTGCTTCTTCATGTCTTGAACCATACTTGGTATGGAGTTTTGTCAAAGCTAATGAATAAGTTTTTGAATCTTTCTATGGATTTTATATTTTTACTGTTGAATATAATTTCATTAGCACTTTCAGATGAAACTAAAACAGGAATCACATTCCAAATCACCTCATATCTGCTCATACATTTGCAGCACTTTAATGACACATTGAGATAAATAGAATAAAGTGGAAGCCAATCCTGTTCACTTTGTTTATCGCCAGAACACATTTAATTGTATTTGCAGGAAAGGGATTTGGTTCCTTTTTTACAAGGCAGTGTTTACCTTTTCTTCCACACCAAATGGAAAAAATGATTGAGTTTTTGCACCCACGTTTCGATTTTATTCCACAGTAGATTGAAGTATTCAATACTGATGCACAAAGATATTATTTTAATTATGGAGTAATGATGTCGGGGAGAGAGTTCCGCCCATAATGATATTGTAAAATATGGAACATTATAATTTTCATTTAATGTTCTTCACTACAAGTCTATCAGATATAACACTTAGTACACCAGAATCACCTTCCATTGTTTTACATTAATGATCGAAGTACAATGTAACTTAAAAAATTATTGTTGACTACACAAAATAGTCAGCAATAATTTTTTTTTGGAGTGATATGAAAAAGAATGGCAGTTGCCATCGGGTCACCTGTGGGTGTCCATTCTGGACAATCAAATTTCCTCTTGGCCCATCTCACCCTGTCACGCCGTTCTTAGTTAATGTAAGTAGCCTTTTTTGTATATCTGTCTTTTGTCTTTTCTTATATTATTTGAATGCATCTTATTGTTTTTTACCTCAATAATTAGGTGTAAAATTTTTTTGCCAACTCACTTTATTTGTGTAAATGGGAAACTGTTTGGCAATAAACGGTATCATTATTATTATTATTGTAATTTCTCATTTCACCCGAATCATTCTATATTAATGGCTACTTATTTCTCAGTGTTGGCTAGAAG
Organism: Gonioctena quinquepunctata; assembly: GCA_018342105.1. Lineage (NCBI taxonomy): Eukaryota > Metazoa > Arthropoda > Insecta > Coleoptera > Chrysomelidae > Gonioctena > Gonioctena quinquepunctata. Next base: position 513,947 of record JAFIRS010000559.1, read on the forward strand.
CTTCCCATCTTTCTTGGGGGTACCATATCTACTTCCCCATTTTATTAGCAATTTTTATATTTCCTCTGGTAACTCAGTCCGTATAAATATCACATAATATTTTATACCATTTTGTTAGCGAAATGTAATTTCTTAAATGCACACTTACATATCCATCATTTTCTTATATCCCACTACTCTTATGGTAATTAATTGAAGAAAATAGAGATCGAATCTAATTTTCAGATTCCTGGAAAAAGATCAATTTTGACAATGAAGGTTCAGGATACATTGATGATCAGGAAGTAGACCAGATCAAAATGGATATCAAAATAGAGAATACTCATGAAGATAACTTTGAATGTACTGACGATTTGTTGAGAATTAATGCTGATTTGGAAATGCACCCACTCAAATCTGAGGATGAGATTGATATGGTTTATGAAGACATCAAACCCGAAATACATGAGGATAAATTAAGTGGAAACAAGTCCCACCCAAACAATATTGCTAAGATTGGTCTTCATAAAAGTTCCATAGGTAGGTAATTGATATTCTCTGGCTACGAAAGTATAACAAGCTATATTAATCAAATTACCCGATGAATTACTTACTTTCATTTCAAAATATTTGAAACCCAAATTCAATTCAAACATTTTGATGGATCAGAATGTCTTATTGTTTATTTATTGGGTTTTTATCTTGCAATCAAAAAAGTGTAATTGATTCTGACATGAAAATAGCTCACAGTAATAACTTTTCTTCTAGTTCATTATAATCTATGCAGATTTTTCAACTCATAATTTAATTTAATTTTCATGTAGAAATTCCAGCCATCCAACTTTTTTTAATAGTTTATTAAACACAATTACTCAATGGAAAAAGCTGTTCTGAGGATATTTAGCTTAAATACTTTTGGGACTGTAATTTATCGTGTTGATCTTGTATTTATTGTTCCTACAGATTTTGGAGCTGGGTCTCAACAAAATATAACTGTAGAAGAGGATGAAACAGATGTTAAAAGGGACAATGAAAAACAATTTCAGTGTAACTTCTGTTCGAAGTCTTTTATGCAAAGTTCTACTTTGAAGGCCCATGAGAGGACTCGCACAGGAGAAAAACCGCTTCATTGTAACTTTTGTTCAAGGACTTTTACGGAAGGTGGTGCTTTGAAAAACCATGAGAGGACTCATACAGGGGAAAAACCATTTCAGTGTAACTATTGTTCGAAGTCATTTACTCAGCGAGGTGCTTTGCAGACCCATGAGAGGACTCACACAGGAGAAAAACCATTTCAGTGTAACCTTTGTTCCAAGTCTTTTAAGGAAAGTGGTACCTTGAAGATTCATGAGAGGACTCATACAGGAGAAAAACCATTTCCATGTAACTTGTGTTCGAAGTCCTTCAGGGAAAGTGGTGCTTTGAAGAAACATGAGAGGAGTCATACAGGAGAAAAACCATTTCAGTGTAACTTTTGTTCAAAGTCTTTCAGGCAAAGTGGTGCTTTAAAGAACCATGAGAGGACTCACACGTGAGAAAAACTATTTCAGCATGATTATTCGAAATCTCTTCTGAAACGTAGTTACTGCTTTAAAAAATATCACTCGTACAGCAGAAAAACAGTTCTTGCATAAATTATTCAGGGTATTTATCACAAAAAGGTAATTTGCTGATCCCTGAGAAATACTGTTTTGGTGTAACATTGAATATACATCAAAAATAATATTCTTTGGCTCATTGAACCTTGAAATGAAGCACATATTTAATTAGCATAGGTTACGTTTTTTATATAATATCAAACTAGTTTCTAGACATTTGGGAATTGAATTATATTCAGTTCTCAGTTTATTGAACAATTTAGAATGTGCAAACTAATATTTATGATTTCATAAAATCATTTGTAAAGTAAATAAATATCATTTACATGACAGTTGGCGTGAGCTGACAGAAAAAAAGGTCCCTTCCCTTGCTTTTACAATTGTTCATCTATCAACTTTTACATCTCTGACTAACTAGCACAGAAATCTTTATATATTGATCCTAATAAGCGTAGAATGGAGGTAGGGGGTGGAGGACTATTATGTGGAGTAGTACCACCGAATTCCTATGTTATACCCTTCTGGTAAATGCAGGGCTATGGGAGAATACGTACTGGCCTGCTATACGTTATGAATGGGTCAGTCCTGATCTGTTATGGGGCTGCTAGGACGTTCCGGGCTCTAACATCCTCGTCTGAGAACCCGTTTACTCGGAGAAACTTACCCGGTTGGGCTCTTTGTGAGAGAGATTGTGCATAGGTTGAATGTTGAGATTGACTGGATTTGGCTTAGACAAGATCCCATTCATAGTCCTTGGTGTAGACTACATTCAGTCTATGAATATAGTCTCTGGAAAACATTCCCCCTCCCGCAAACTCTTCCGTCTGCTCGTTAGGCATTCTTATTCGCAATTTTGAAAATTTACCCATCAAAGAATTGATCTGATATTCACCGGACTGCTAAATGTTATTATATCTATTGAAATCTCTTTCCTCCCTGGAGAACGCAGTGCATTCCACTAGAGACGAGTCCTGCTTTGTCTCACGCTGACTTGCCAAATATGCAGCCTGTCTCTCCGTTCTAAATCTTTTAGATTGATAATCCCCATTGCGAAAAAAGGACTTATCTTGTCCGGAGCACTCTATACTTGTTTTCGATGGAGAAATGGTTTGTTCAAATTGTTCGAAGTTGAGGGGGGCACGAATTCATGAATTGACGAACGGTGCAGTTAGCATACGTTTTCGGGGCTTGCAAATGTTCGACGACGCTCAAATCCACGCTCCTCTGTATAAGTTAAAAATAATCTGAACACAAGATTGCTTCGAACAAGACATCATTCACATCATAAGGCTCTAGATCCAGTGAAAAATTATGAGTGACCATTTTGAAGAAGTCCCATTTTAACGTGAAGATTCCCTTATTGGAGAGGCAAAGATATCATCCGTAAGATTAACGGAACACAAAAAATGGGAAAACGTTGAAATCGGGAATCGCTGGCCACGACTAGACTGAGCATCATCGAATTCTGTGGGAAGATGCAAGCATTCTACATGGAAAGGAGCGTTGGTTCAAACGGAAATTCGAGGAGGCCGCGAACATTGAAGCCAATGACAGTTTTAGCTGAGATCAGGAACGTATAGAAACCGCTTATGGCGGACTGCAGAGGCGCGAAACTACACGCACCACTTCAGTAATCACCTGAAGAGGATTGCACATACAAGCGGTCGAAATATCATGAAAAATCCTCGAACCTATGAGACAATGGACGTCTGAGACTAACCGAGATGAGTGGGTTTTCACATGAATGATCAAAATAATGGATATTTTATGCAGTATTTTCACAGCAAATCTGAAGCTATTGAATTGAATTATTTGGCTTGGCCTTAAAAAATACTACATAAATACAGAAACACTTACATTTATGTCAGAAAGTTTGCATGCGCAAGAAGGTGATTTTTACTGCCGTCTCCTTTTTTTTCGTACTGCTTCTGTAATGTATTACTTATATCAATACAAATTTTATTATTATATATTAAAATTATTAATTATATTATAGTTCTTTCACTTTCTTGGATTCTGCATTTTAAGAAGCTTCGTAAAGTACTGCTCTGATGTACATTCTCAACTGAAAATCTGAATATTTTCCAATATAAAAGTTCAGCCAGGACCATCTTAGAGGGAGATTTGGGGATAAATTCAAAGAATATTAACAGAAACATCAGTATTTATTCAGCACAAGATCATTGAATTATTACTGTCCCATACACTGTGACATGAAAGTTGTTTCTTATTTTTTATAAAGCTACAAAACAATATAAAATTGATGAAAAAATTTAATTGTTTCAAAAAGGTTACTCATAATTTTTCATTAAATCTAGAGCCTAATGATGTAAAGGAATATTTTCACTGATGCCTACTTTTTTTTGTGTACCTGGTACTGTAATGTATTTACTTATTTAGCCAACTTAACTCGAGGAAAATATTTTTTTCCACCATTGTAAGAACTTACACTTATTTTTATAAAAATTATATTTAGAGCTGTTTATCAGAGTTATTTCCTCCTAGTTAGGGATCCTCGTTTATAACATTTTCATATGATTTTTACGAAGCTGCGAATATGCTACTACGCTACAGTTGTCAGGGCATTTAATGCGGAACTTCCTTGTCCGGTGGTTACCCATTCAAGTACTAACCAACGCCCGACGATGCATGGCTTCGGATATCGATAAGACTCTCGTTAACTTGAACAACCATCGGTACCCAAAAAAAAAAAGTTATGAATGTGCGCGACTCATTAAGTCAGAAATTCGTGTTTCGAAAAGGTCGCCAACGGTAGCTCAGCTGTTTTGCCAACCGCGTATAATTACACGAAATTAGTGTGATCCTGATACATTGCGTGCCGGTTTTGTGTCGTGGGAACGTACATGTTATTGCGTATGATCCAAAGTACAGGAAAAATGGATCATATTAGAGAGTTATTGCAACATCCGTTCTACAGTTTTTTTAATAAAGTTTCTTTTATTTTGACATATACGCATGCGCATTGTGTCCGACTTTGAGGATATCCTCAATCTAAAATACAGGCATCTTTTACTTTATTTCAAATAAAGGCCAAGAACTTTTTATTAAAAGTTCCTTTATTTTGACAGATTTGTTTTTTTTTCTGTCATATATCTGTCGCCAGTTGAAAAAAGTTTGTTAAGCCCTGCTCGTCTATATATTTTCTAAATCAAATAAAGCAGGTTCATTTGGTGGTGGTATATTTTCTATTATTGTGAAGAATTAATTCGTCCAAGTGTCACTTATGCGTCCAACTAACGAACAATAGTGTGATTCTTTTCATAAGTTTATATTTCTGGTGAAACAATGATTGAAGAAAATGGGAAAAAGATTGAGATTTAAAAATCGCGTTAGAGGATACTTTAGTAGCAGATCTTTTAATAAAGTCACCGCTTATTTGTAAGTTGCAATAACTCTTTAATATTCATATTCGCAGACAGAACTACCAGTACACTTTCTGAGATCGGTGTCCTGTCACCATAATTGATAGATCAACCTGTCGCTCAACCAATCGCAGGGCTGACAGTTTGAGTGATGCCCTGACAGTTGACACTGTTAACTGACAGTCCGGAAATGTCAAATTCTAGAACGTTTTAAATATTCAATGGTGGGTTGTGATTGACTCGATAATTTTAATTTGACATTTTCGCGTTCCGCATAATCTGACAGTACCCAGACAGTCAATACATTTTTCAGAAATCAAACCCCATCTCAACGAAACACAGAAGAATGTAACATTGACTCTTGTGTTTATTATTGGCCTTCTCCAAGTCATTTATTTTGATTACATGAAAAATGGATTGATAGCTAAAAGACAACCCCCCCAAATACGTGAAAGACCTAACCTAAAGTCCCATCTGAGTGTACTGACAAGGACGGACTGGACACACACAATATATCTGTGTAACACTTAGCAAAGTGTTATATTTATATAGAAATAAGTTTTTGTAGATAGTTTGATGTGAAATTATAATTGTATAATTTTATTAAGAAACTGGTTTGAGAGAAATAATAATTTAAATTTCCTGGGGTTATAGTATGAATAACCACACCTTGTATATGATTGTGGATTCTTAAAAGAAACTATTTTAATTTTGATTTGCTGAAATTGTATTCTATGAAAAATTCTTGAATTTTATTAATATGTTTTGCCATTTGCAGGCTAAAATCAGAGTTTGAATATAATAAGAATGGTTGTATTCAAAATGTTCAAATTTCTATTGTTCTATCGAAAATTATAACTGAGATATTCCTCATTATGGTATTCACTGGTTGGCAACCAACATTGATAAGAAGATTTTAAAAAATGTATTCTTATTCAGTGACTAATTTATTATTGAGCTTAGGAGTTAATAACAAAGATGTTTATTTTAAAGCAGGAAGTTATCACAAGTCGCAGTGCCGCTGAGCTGAATTTGCGTTTTTGATCGTGAGAATGTTGAGTTCTGGAATAATCAGGCAACAAAATTTTCGCCAATAAGATTTAAATAAGTCAAAAAGGACGCTTACTTAAAAACCAATAGGATTCTTTCAATCGGGACTACACCCATGAAAGCTTATTTTGAAGCGCTAAATAGGGTGAACTTGAAATTGGTCATCGGCGGGTTATTGCGGTGATCAGTAGATATTTTGATGAGATCCAATTTGCGACTTGTTGAAGTTTCGATACGTTTTCTTTGAAAAAGAAGATTTTCCTTTGAGAAAATAAGTTTAACGGGTTGATTTGGGCGGGTGTTGATCGCGAAATAATAAAAAAATCGCTGCTTGCATACAGGAAAGATGTAAACAAGTGTAATTTCTCCTTAGAAAATAATAAGTATTTTCCTAAAGCGAGTTAAAAAAATCCATTTAGTGACCTTTTTGGGATTGCACAAGTTTTCATCGTTGGATAATTTTATAGCTAGGTAAGAATAAACCTAGGGTACGTGGTGCTACTAATACTTGTAGTTAGGTTGGGATCTGGTGGTTTTCTTTTGCTTTGTTATTCGGATCTATTTTTTTGTTAGGGGCTTATTATAGATGCAGAAAAAATATTTATATGATGATAATTTGGTGTGAAAAATATATAAAACGAATTTGAAAATTCGTCTCTTACATATTGGGTCTATAAAATATAGTAAAATTTGGATATACTCCTAGTGAAGCTATAGGGGAATATTGCACAGACTTTGGGATGTTGGATTTATGAAATTAAATTGAATATAATGTTTGAAACTTTGTATTAATAGAACTATGATAGTTCTATAAATTTGATTATTTAAGTTGACCTTAGTCTCAACCCTAAAGCTTGTAATTGTGTAAAGTTTTTTTGTGTGTCAAATTTAATTTTTTCCTCATTATATGGTGATAATATTTAATTCGGCCTTATTATTTCAGTAGGGTAGTTAACCTCCTTAAAAACCTTTTTGAGAAAAATCACTTAAGACTCATCAATGGCTTTGAGCCGAATTCTAGCTTTTTGGGACTAGAAGGTGCTGAAAACCAATGTCAAAATTTGATATGTAGAATCAAAAAAATTATATATTGGTGACAGTGTTGAAGCCCTTCAGTAAGGTTATTTTATGTAATAGAGCAAAAGAATGAGCTCATGAAAGATATTGTCAGTAAGTATGAATATTTCATTCCCCTGGTATTGAAAAAATGGTAATAAAACCACGCCCAAAGTGCGTAGTTTTACATTGGAGACAAATTGGCGAGATATTTTGAAATAGAAATACTCAAAAGTCAATTGACTTGTCCAGTCAACAGACCTACTATTATATGTGCCTTCGTTCTGTTCAGGTTCAGAAGGTCAGCCGTCAGGGTCCGGTTTGGGTGCCCTACCATGACTTTGCTGTGTATTTGCCCGACAGTTTGATCCCAATATTGTTGGTGTCTTCTTTTTATCCACTCATCGATCAGGGTCCTTCACCGGTATTTAATCCCATGCACAGGTTCTGGCCCTGTGAATAGCGTTTCAGATGCTTGTCTAGCTAACTGGTCCGCTTTTACGTTGCCTTCAATGCCTCTATGGCCTGGCACCCACATCAAGGTGACTTTGTTGTATTTTGTCAGCTCGATCAGGTTTTGGAGGCAGTCCCAGACCAGTTTAGACTTTTTCTGTATAGAGTTGAGTGCTTTGATAGCAGTTTGACTGTCAGATAGAATGTAGATGTGTTTTTTCCTATAACCATTTTCTAGATTTTTCTGAATGCATACCATAATAGCATTTGTTTCAGCTTGGAATATCGTGGAGCATTTGCCAAGTGGTATAATGTAGTCCCTTCTTGGCCTTACCCCATGTATTCCTGCTCCAGGTCCTTCAACTGTCTTTGAACCGTCTGTATACCAGACTATGTCCGCAGTTGATTGTGATTCTATACTCGGGGCCCATCCAGATCGGTCAATTCATGTTTCGAATGAGTATAGGGGTTGCATGTAGTCTGAACTCAATTTGAGTTCGTCGATGTTGATTACATGAGTGATTCTGGTATGTCCAGTTGTTCGGATTCTCCAGTTTTTTTGTTTGTTTCAGTCTGTTTGCACTCATCATGGCCTCTCCAATGACATGTAAGTCAAGGGGTTCGAGGTTTAGGATGATTTCCATTGCAGCTGTTGGAGAGACCCGTGATGCAGAGACAGGCAAGCCTCTGGATTTTGCAAGTTACTCTTGGTCTTATTACGGCTTTGTGAAGCCAGTGCATGGCTTTCGGTTTGAGCCCCCAGGTTTTTCCAAAAGCTCTCCTGCACATCATGAAGGTTATCTTGCTTTTATTGGTTACAAGTTGAAGATGCGGGTTCCAGGTTAGTTTCTTGTCAAGAATCAGCCCTAGATATTTCACCTGTTTGTACATTACTTTATTTTATCCAAAAAGAACAACAGTCTAATAAGCTGTTCGTTACATCTGAAAAGGTCACATTGGAGAGACTTCTAGCCCACAAGCCCCATACAGCAAATCTAATTCAGGCACATTCCAGCGCATTTTCATTAACTGAATTCTTTACATTTCTACGCTACGCAGATGTGTCTGTGACTTTACATCCACCCAAAGAGAATAAACTGGACTCTCCATGGCAAGATGAAGAGCAGCGTCTCGCGACAGTTCGAACTTTGCTGCTCTAGCTGTGGTGGGGAAGGATCAAATGGATTGCTTTGTTGTCGAATTATATTTATTTATGCATTTTCCATGATTTTACACGTGAAAAACGGTAATTTAAACTAATAAGTTGTTCTTCTTCGATAGGTAAATAAAATATAACTTTTCATAGATTGGATTGTATTCAACTTGGATAACTCACCAAGTGGGATCGGTTTGTGGTAATTTTTCTATGCATGTGCAATTCAGGTAAGGAGCCAAGTTCGAAGTGTCGCGATACGCTCGTACAGTTAATCATACTTGCCATTCGTTTTGTGTCGGTACCATTGTGCAGTGATGTTCGAAATGACGACGGAAAAATCCAATGATTATACACCAGAAAGGATAGCCGAGTTTGTCTATTTTATCTGTCTCCCAACCCGCTCTCTGCCCGCAGAGTGACGTCACCGCGACATCACTACGGTTGGTTCTAAGAGCCCATGCATTTTTCAAGATTTTTAAAACCTTTTATCGTGGTATTTTTAACATAAACCTGTTGATTTTCTGGGTGTTTCTGGTTAGTATCTTACTTTCCTTTGGCTCCATTGAATTTTTGGAACTCTAGATGCCCACGTTTTATGTAGATAACCCATAAATTGAACTGATGCTAAGCGCGTATCATTCCGTGATAGGGATCGTTGTTTCTATTTATTGAGAATATTTGTGGAAACTTTGGGCCCATTATAATAATAATGAGTTGTCTCGATATTTTTATGAGTTTAAAATTTGGGTGAAGTTTTTGAGAGCTTGTTGATGATTCTTACAAGAAACTACGACTTCCAGGTATGATCTGAAGTAAAAACAACTTGAACTCACTGCCTAAGGAATTATATCAACCCTTCAGTATTTTTCGAGAGCTATATTTAGCTCAAATATTTTCAATAAATCGAAAAACAGTTAAATAACAAGTGTTCTAGTGTGGCAAGTGGGCTCCAACTCGTACTTAACACTCGATACAATTTTCACTTATTCACGACAAACTATATATGCTTATTGCACTATAAATCCATTGAAACGAAAGTCAAATGTTTCAGCAAACATAAACACTAAAAAAACGACGGAAAAAATCTTACTAACAGTGCAAAAGTAAAAAAATACATGGGCATTCATGCAAATCCGCGCATGATGTGCAGCTAAAATTTGGCCAATGTACCAAGATAGGAGATAAGCCATAAGCCATCCTTTTGTATATAATCATTAGGAAAAAGCAGCGGATGTTCAGAAATAGGGCAACAAGCTCCCAAGCCCAACACACTTATATTGAAAATCTTGTACAAAGACCAAAAACGTCTAATCATCTAGTACAATAAATTTCAACCGAGGAACATTACTGTCACCTATGGCATATGGTGCCATTTGGAAAAGAAAATAAATTTCAAACCATTTGTGATGTAGATATTTCCAAGGTAATTTATCATCTGAATTTCTCACGTGGAGATACTTCGTTTAGCCGTACTTATGTATTTTGCCTAGTATACCCAATCGGCCCTCTTATATCGATCAAAGGAATTATTTTCTCAGTAGTCGATAGAACGCATCAAATATGACTAGAAAATATTTTTTTCAAGTTGACAGTCGTTTGCAAAATAGTCGAAAAAAATTATTGTTTTTTTTTCTTTTTGAGGGCCCTGTATATTTTGGGACGGCAGGTCAAGGAATTATTTTCTCAGTAGTCGATAGAACGTATCAAATATGACTAGAAAATATTTTTTTCAACTTGATAGTCGTTTGCAAAATAGTAGAAAAAAATTAGTGTTTTTTTTAAGGTCAAGGAATTATTTTCTTAGTAGTGATAGAACGCATCAAATATGACAAGAAAATATTTTTTTCAAGTTGACAGTCGTTTGCAAAATAGTCGAAAAAAATTATTGTTTTTTTTTTTTTTGAATGTTTCGGAAAAAATTTTAGCATGTTATAATTTTTTGTTTGAGGAACATATTTTCCATTCATCTTTAATTGATCTTTGTTTGTTTCGAAATACCACGATGGCTGCGAACGAAGTACCTAGTTACGTTCGCAATTAAATGATATGATACCGCCGACAGAAATTCTAGCAGCTGGCAGTTGTCGGAAGGCCACTTGTCAATTGTCCATGTTCGGATATTCTAGCAGCTGGCTGCTGGCAGCTAACTTCACACTGCTTATATATATATATATATATATATATATATATATATATATATATATATATCCCATAAACCCTCAAATAAAACTAAAGTTACACCAAAATGATGAATATAGTCAAGGTCACCTATCTAGTACTTTTTACGGAGACGATCCAGTACGAAAATTTTTATTCTAGGAACAACGCTGTTGTCACTTGTCACAGTCACACGTCACACATGCTGCCATTTGGGAAAGAAAATAAATTCCAAATCCTTTGTGATTTTGTGATTTGTGAGATTTTCGCCTCCGCCATCATCAACTCTTGTCTATGCCTCCGCCTCCTGCCTCCTGACCGTGGGTGAGGAGTGAGGACTTTTGGGAGTTGGGAGTCAGGTTTATTTTCATGTGCGTGTACAGCCATAGTTATGAGCTAAAATATTTATATATTCGTAGAACAAATTACATGTATGTGAAGTAACCAGGCCAAATGACAACGAATTTGTCGGAAAGATAGAATACCTGATCTGGAAAATTTTCAAGTTTTTGTGTGCAATAGGGCAATCCAACGACCTGTCAAAATAAATTCGATATGCCGCCAATGGTCAAATAACTCTAAAGTCACTGTTTGGTTACCCTAGATTCATTGATTTTTTGCTGTAAATTGCGGACTTTGAATAGTGTAGTGTTTGTCTTTTCCACAGATAAGGAAACAGGATGGCACAAGAACACTATGGATTACCAGAAGATTCTATAACACATAGTAGTAGGAATCACTATGATGCCATTCATTGCTTTCTAAAGGGAGAAATAATAAAGGAAGAGCCCATAGAAAATAAATGCTTCAGTGAATATAGTTTGTGTGATAAAAGCCTCCAAAAGGAAGGTGTGGATGGAAAATTTTATGAACCGGTTTCTAGCAATTGTGAGAAAAATCCTAGAGAATCAAAGCCTTCTCTGACTCGTAAGTATCTATTACATTTGCGAATTGATGATTGCCCACAATTTCAATTGTTTCTACTAATATTCACATGCAAATTAATGTTGTGGACACAAGTCTGAAGTTGAAACGGCAATAAAAATAAGAGCACTACGAGGAGTGTTCATATGCACTGCCCGGCAAATGGAAAATTTATATACTACCAGTGTTTTTACTTTCAAAGCGTTCCTGGTACAATCATAAAAAAGTTCTGTCATGTGGAAGAGAATTCCTTCTCGAAACTTTTCATGTCGGTCCAATTTGGATTAGAAATACTATACTTTTTTGAGTTTTGAGTTTGTCTCGTTTGCGTCATTTCTGTCATTGTTGAGCAATGTTATGTAGTTAGAGCTGTTCCTAGGTTGAATGGAAGAGCAGTTGCATCCTTCTCTGGATGACTGAATTCTGCCTTTTCTTAATCTAAATAAAAACATATTATTTTTGGTGTGTGCTACTTGTGATGTGATTCCTCTTTCAACTATAGTTTAAGTTTTTGTGTTGAGGGATCTGGTTTTCAAATTTCATATTTTCTTTCTTATTTTCCAGCTCTTTTGCTATTGTATATCCTCTGTTGTGCCTGTTTAAAGTTTGAGAATGCTGCATATCTAACTCATATTGATATTATTTGATAGTATCTTCAGTACAGATAGATTTTTTCGCACTGAAAAGTCAGTTTGCAATTGTATTTCATATTGTCCCTGTTGTCCTCAACACAGAGAGTGATGATTTGATCTTCGATCTTCTTCATCTTCATTTTAATTTTTTTGAAATCTCAAGTAATTAAATGCCTAACTAGAACCTGAAAAATCGTTCCAAATAATCTTATCCTGCTGGGAACTTATAAGGGGCTTATCATTAGTGAATTTTTATATGCAGTGAGCATGTAAAGGTGGGAATAAATTTGCTGAAGTCTTTACAGTGCCAGAAGAGAAAAATCGCTCTTACACGTCAATTTCGATATTTGAACTTTCAGGTTTTGACACATAACTCTTTTGGGTGATATCAGAATTGTGCCAGTTAGGATGTCATGGACATTTCTTATTTGATAGTGTCATTTGAAAGAAGATATTTCTTTGCATACAATACGTTAAATTTTATGGCATGGTACATGAGGAAATTGCAGAGAAGGAATTCATTGAATGTTAAAAGCACGCACTACTTATGATATGACCCTGGTAGATACAGTCAAGAGGGGGCTGCAGAAAACCTGTCCTATCGAGTAACAGAATATTTCTAAAATGTTAGTACTCACAGCAAACAAGAAAAATCATTTAGTACCTGGACAGAATTTGTGCACAAGTTTTGTACGTGTCCTTTTTTTTGTGAAATTTTTCATAGAGCAACCATTATCAATATGCAATTTGTTTGTCAATATGACTATCAAGTCAAATGATTTGTCAAACAAATCATTTCTCAATTTCAAACGGAAAAATAAAAAAAACTGGCAGGTGTGGGGTTTGAACCCACACCCCCTTTCGAAAACCAGATCTTAAATCTGGCGCCTTAGACCTCTCGGTCAAATCTGACTTGATAGTGATGCAAGCAAATGAAGTGCATATTAATGATGGTCTGCAATAAGAGACAGAAATCTATAACATTCTTGATTATGGCCATAATGAAATTAAGGCCATGATGAAATTATGGAATGTTACAGATTTCTGTCTCTTATTGCAGATATTTCTATCCTGGGATTATGTGAGCTCATGTTTGTTTTGGTGGAAATTTTGCACTTTCAAAATGCAAATGCATTAACAATATCTGAAGGATTGCTGTATACATGGTTCCAAAACTCTGATCAGAGTCAATGTCATCTAAATTTTCATCAATATCATCATTCTCCTTTTCTTCGTTTTTATGAACGTGCTCTTTACCCGAAAAGTTGTTATAAACATTTTCACTGATCTAACTCGTTATCTCCTTATTTATCCCGGTTGAAGATTGAAAAGCTTAACAAAACCATCATTAATCAGTTTACATATTTCTAAGGGAATTCTTACCATAAACTTGAAGAATGGTAATCTTTCCATTCTTCACTCCACAAAAAAAATCCTTGGTTACTATAAAAATTAATGACTTCTTGTTCAGTGCTTTCTATAATTACATTAATTTCACCATAATCAATCATCTGATCTTTCCTCGGAACTTCTTCCATAGTTGAACCCATTTTCATATTAGATTCTCTGGGGAAAATTACACTTGGTGTTAACGTTCTTCTTATTTTTTGTGACATGTGAGTTCAAATATGTTTATAAAAATTCGACATAGTCCAATAGAATTTGATATTTGTGGACTGTCTTGATGAATGAAAAATGGGAGGATGTGTATACAGCAGGGGATGTGAATGAAGGATATAATGCTTTTCATACAACCCTTCTGTACCACTACAACAATGCTTTTCCACTGAAGAACATAAAAACAAATAACAGTAATAGGGATAAACCGTGGATAAATAAAGAAATCAAGGAATTACATCAAATGGTATGTGATATGTGTAAAATAGCGAAGTATTCAGCAAACGAGATAATAAAAAACAAATATAAACAACTCAAATATATTTATGAAGAATTGGTAAAAAAAACTAAAGCAGAATATAACAACAAAAGAATTGATTTGTTGAAAATATAAACAGGAATACCCCACAAGAGGTTATCTTGACGATGGAAGATAGTGACTAATGTTTATCTTTCAGTCGCAGATGATTCCACATCTGATTTTATGAACATCCTGTTTATATTTTCAACAAATCAATCTATCATACCCCATGACAGGTTTTAATGTCAGAAAACACTAACTTCAAAGTGTCTCTCCAAAAGAAATGATTCTAACTTTTTCCATCTTTGCAAAGTGAGATTGCTTCTTGAAAATGTGTTTCCCATTTCTTCCGGTCTTCCTGATGATCGTGGAAGCGTGAAATAGATTTTCGTCGACAAAAATGTATTGAAGACCTAGTGAATGCGATGTCTCTCCTGCGTCAATGTTACGAATGATTTCTGGTGAGTACTCTCTTTTGGAAAACATTCTTCTTTGCCTCATTCATCTTTATGAGTTCTTAATTAAGACTGGAATATAAAATCGAATAACTATCTGAATGAAAATGCAAATTTTCAATTTCAAATTTTTCTTTTGAGTTAGGGCCTTTTCAGAATACCTATCAGATGTAGTTCAATGTCCAGCGTGGCTTTAGCCGGGGAAGTAGTTGTTTTCTGTTAGAGATTCACAAAAAATAACTTCATTTTAATCGTGGATTTTTCAATTCACAGAAAAATCTTTCTATCAATATTCAATTGAGAATGTTTCCCTTTTCAACAAAAGAATATTGAATGCAAATAATATAAGCAAGGAGAGCTGGAAAATTATTAACGAAACAAGGAATAATGTAAACACTAATAACAAAATTGAGCTCACTATCAATAATAATCATATCACAGACAAATATAGCATTGGCAACCACTTCAATGATTTTTTCATGGGAATTGAAAAAACAGATCCAATAACAAATAATCTGAAGTTATCCCCCTTCTCAAATACTACACTATTCTTATACCCAACAACTTATATAGAACTACAGGATATCATTACGAAAACAACAAAAACCCCATCACCCGGAATAGATGAAATCCATGGTAAGGCCCTAAGAATTGTCCGTGACGTAATATGCTATCCACTATCTCACATAATAGATAAATCATTTGTTGATGGAACATACCCGGAAGCACTGAAAATATCAAAATCTATACCTATATATAAGAAAAAGGAATCCAAAAATGAAGTGGCCAACTATCGAAATGTATGTTTACAATCACAGGTTGCGAAAATTATCGATTTCAGCTGCTATCTGAGACTGGTAAATTTTGTTGAATATCATAAACTTATTCCGAGCTGCCAACATGGCTTCAGACAAAAAAGATCGACTTCAACTGCAATAAACGAACTCTGCGAAGACATATATATGCACCTCAATAATAAACAATTTCCTGTTGTTCTGTTTTTCGACCTAAGCAGAGCATTCGACACAGTGAACCATAATCTATTGCTGGAAAAACTGTACCGAATTGGAATCAGAGGAGTTGCAAATGATTGGGTGGCATCATACCTAAAAAACAGATCTCAGATAGTGGTTATTGACTCGGTGAAATCGAAACCTGCTTCTGTTTCAATGGGGGTTCCCCAAGGTTCAACTTTGGCTCCACTTTTTTTTATAATATTTATGAGTGACATAGAACTCTCCAGTATGGTCCAGCAAAAAATGATCATCTATGCAGATGACACTAGTAAAATATTGGCTCAGAATAAGCTCCCGCTATCTATAAAAGCAGCAAATTCAGCTGCAGATGAATTCGCCAGATGGTGTAAAAATAGTGGATTAGTTATTAACATCAGTAAAACAGTCTTCATGGTTTTCCAACAAAAAAACATTTCTTATGACTACTGTCTCCTAATAAAAGTTAATCACAAATCCATAGAGCAAGTGAATCTGTTCAAGTATCTAGGCCTAACTATAGATCAGAAATTAACATAGGAGGTACACATAGAAAACCTTGTCTCAAAAATGAGCTGTCTGTGTTTTGTAATAAAGCAATTACGTGGAACAGTTTCACTACATGTTCTTAAGCTGACCTACTATGGACTTGTACAATCCATTCTATCTTATGGACTACCTTTCTGGGGAAACTCAGCCCATACAATAAAAGTTTTTAAACAACAAAAAAAAGTAATAAGATGTCTAGCTGGACTGCATTATAAAGAATCATGTAAGAGTACATTCTTTGAGTTAGCCATAATAACCTTACCCAGCCTGTACATCTACATAATCACCATGAATATTAAAAAAAATGAAACACACTATACCAAAAATAATTTGATTCACAACTACTATACCAGAAGAGGTAATGAACTACGGTTACCCTATTCCCGTCTGGCTCTGGGGCAAGACTCTGCGAGTTATCAAGGTATCATCTGTTACAACCATGCACTCAAACTATTTGGATACACATGAGGCTTGAGAAGCTTCAAATCAGCTCTATATAATCATCTCATACAAAATGCTTTTTACTCTGTTGAGGAATTTCTACTATCCCAATAATTTCTTAATATACCCATTTCCTGGAGTATTTTATCTGATCAATTTTATATTTTTTATCTATATTTGGTATTATCAATAATCAAATTTTAAATATATTTTAAATTGTTTGTGTGTTCTGACTAGTCTGATAAAATTTTATAAATGTATGTACTACAGTTGTAGAATTTTCAATGATGAATAAATTTCTTTCTTTCTTTCTTTCTATCATTGGACACTTTTATTTCTCCATTGCATATGAAGCAGGTAATGTTGCCAATTGCACTTTAATTAGCAGAAGAACCTGCCGAGACTTTCACTTTCAAATCTATTTCATTTCCATTGAATTTGATATTTTTTTGTTTGTTTGTTTTGTTTTATCATGATTTTTTTCTTGCTCCTTATCAGTGTTCATTTTGGTAATCTAATTTTTTTTATTATTATTGGATGTTTCACTTCCACATTTAGGATCAGATCTATTTATTTTGTAATTTTTTTTGTGCGGAATATTTTGTTTTATTTGACAGTACTTCGAAATTTTTCCATTTATCTCCCAAGTCATAGAGGATTTTTCTGTAAACACTAGGAACAACGAAATTCTTACAATTTTTGTAAAATAAACCATAATAATTTTTTACTTCATTTTGATCGTTGATGTTAATGATGTTAGGTTAGTTAGATAGCACCTCCCTGGCAAAATTTTCTGTCTGATTTATATCTTGTTCTGTTAAATTAGATAGGGATATTTTATTATTTCCAATTGCCTGAATATATATTCCGGTAAGTTCAACCCCTGATCTTGAAAAAAAAATCAATATTCCTAAAATTTACAACATCATGCATGATTTCACATCAAATATATTCCAATAGTAATTATATCAAATACATTTCCTAAATATTATTAGAAATATTCATAGAAAAATAAAATTGAATATAATATTTTCAAGAGATATTCGAATATTTCTTCCTAGTGGTCACTTATTCCTTAATTTAATCAGTAGATGGTACCTACTCGGTTCCCTAGCCAAGATACTATCATACATACATCTTTTAAATTACCTCAAAAATTACCCTTCACGAATTAACACTTAAATTCAACATTTACTGTTACCAGTTCACCTAATGAGAAGACCCCACAGATGGCAAATCAATGTTCAGTATATCTCTTGTTATAATTTTCAACAAACTTAAGTATGTTTTTTCTGAGAAATTGATATTTATGTATTACTCGGTGTACTTCCATTGGTTCCATTAAATTTTTTTGTTTTATCGCATTGAATAAAAGCCTGTCTTCAGAAAGTATATTTTTACCGAGGAAAATGACAAAAATCTAAATTCAAATCCACTTCATATGGCTTCCCAATGAAATAGGTAACTGTCCGAGTAACTGACTAACCTCAAAGTAATTTTATCTAATAGTTTTAAACTTGCTATGCTAGCCCCCCTATTATTTTCTATCTTCATCAATGATATTGGGAACAACATCTCAAGCAATTTGCTGCTATTCGCAGATGACTTAAAATTGTTCAGAAGAATTGAATCAATTGATGATTGCCATATATTACAAAATGATGTCCAAAACCTCCACCTTTGGTGTATCGAAAATAAACTCCCTCTCAATATAAAAAAATACAAATCCAATACATACTCCTTAAAAAAGTCGCCAATTGAGTTTTCTTACTCTATCAACAATATCACATTAGAGCGCTGCCAACAAATAAAGGACCTTGGTGTCGAATTCGACCCAAACTTAACTTTTCCAATCATTACAACAAAACATCTTCTGCCGCTAAGAGAATGACTGGACTGATCTTCCGTACGTGCAAAGACTTTCAAAACAAGGACTGCTTCATGGCCCTTTATAATGCATTCCTGAAATCCTGATTGGAATAATGCTCCCTGATATGGTCCCCCTTATACAAATGTCATATTGATCAACTTGAATCAGTTCCAAGATTCTTCATGAAATATGTGTCCTTCAAGCTGGATGGGACCTACCCCCCTCAAGGTTACGACAACAATTTACTACTCAATAGATTTTCATGTTTATCACTAGAATATCGTAGATCATACTGTGCTTGCTTATTCCTCTACAAATTAATAAATAATCTAACAGACTGCCCTGATTTATTGGCACAAATCAACTTTCAAGTCCCTCGTAGCAATTGTAGATACAAAACTTCCTTTCACCTACCTAAACCTAACACCAACATACTTTTAAAATCACCGATGTATGCAATAAGTAAAATTGCTAATGAAATCTGTTCTGGAATCGATATACTTAATGAACCTATAGGTTCTTTCAAAAACAAAGTTAACCCTTTGAAGCACAGATTAAAAAAAAAAATTGGTAAGGTAAATCGCTAAATTTATATTCATTTAATCTTGGTTATTATGTGGTTACATGGCGTGACCACTTTGCCAGATGCAAAAAACCAGTTACAACAAAATCAGGGTTTCAAATGAAATGTTTTAAAACAATTTTTTTTTATCTGTAATGGACAACCCTACTTTGCATTCGCTACATGACCAACGAGTTCTGTGAGTTTTTTTTTTGCAGTGCTGCAAACTGCACAACGCCTAGAAGTTCCATACTCAGGAAGGTGTTTTGCTTGATCATGCCGGAGCGCCTTTGGTATTTGTACTTTGTATCTGTTTTCAACCAAGGGTGACATAGATCTGCCCATTTTCTTTTTTAGTGAATTAGCACCGACTAAATATGTTACGATTTCAAGACGGAAATCTTTGATTTTCATTTTACTTTTTGTTGATTGTTATTATAAAATGAATGCATTTACCAACGCGGTATCAGTGAAATGCCAAAAAAGGCGATGCTACCATTTTCGGCTTTTGCGGTCGATCGCAAAATATGATTTATGCATATCTGCTCGATCTACTCCGCCCATACAGCGTCTGTGATTTTTTACGGAAATGGGGCAATTTAGTTGTGTGATGCTCCCATACTTTTCTTTTTTTCCTACACGTGCATTTTCTTCCGGGTTGTGTATAGTAGAAGCCACAGTAACTGCTCTTTTGCCTTCCATTTCAGACAGCTCAGCATTGCCCTTCTTGTAGACCAGTCCCACTCTCCCCTAGCCAAAGCTTTATCAGTTTTCAATTTAGGAAAAATGTTTCTATTCTGTCGCACTGTTCCGCAACAATATATTTTCTTTTTATACATGTCCCGCATTACCCTTTCTGTAGTGAAAAAGTTATCAAAATACACGTGGTATCCTTAACCCTCTAAACCATCAGTCATTGTGTGGACAACCCTTTCTCCCATGCCAAGATCATTTCTATTGTCAGCCTCTTCTTCATCTTCGCCTTCCTTTCGATTTCTTTTTCTTCCTCTTTTTGTTTCTTTTTTTTTTCTTTTCAGCATTTCCGGTATATACTTCAAAGTTACAAATATAGCCTGTCAAATCTGCTCGAACCCATACCTTGTAGCCCCTCTTTATGGGCTTTTTAAGCATAAATTGTTTGAATGTCGACCTGCCTTTGTACTTCACCATACTCTCGTAGTTGGATTATAATAATGTTGAAATTTTGATTTTAGACCATCAATAAAAGGGCGAATTTTATATAATACATCAAAGTTAGGTTGACCCCTTTTTGGCATGAGCGAGTTATCGTTCAAATAAATTGGTAGAGAAAACCAAACCGATTTATTCATTAGAAAAAAAGGAATTGGTTCAATAGTCCCTGTAGCTGAGAAGGTTTTTTATCCCCATTAGGATTTGCTAAAAATGTTCTCATTTCGATGAGAGTTGCAGGTTCAAACCTTTTTCCTGATTGTGTGCAATATAAATTTGTTTGATGCACCAATTCATTCAGAAAAAGGTCGTCAAAAAACACTGGAAAAACTCAATCGGTATAGATTTTCCAGCAACATTTTTTTGACCCAAATCCTCAGTAAAAGTTATCATATCAGGAGTAAAAGATCTTTTGCTCCATCTTACTAGCGACAAAGGTATATCATCCTCCGAGCAGTCACTATCATGAGCACTATTACTTCCATTAATATTTTGCCCTGCATCATCATCAGCTTCATCTTGTCTATCTTCTCCATAACCGCCCTCTCTATCTTCACTTTCACTAAACACCACTATTGCTGGTTCGACTAGGTCATCGTTGGCTAGAAAATCTTCATACGGATCTGTCTGATTCACCTACTTCAGATTCCCCATCTGAAGGAATAGTGCTCAGAAGAGCATAAGCCTCATCAGATGTTATTTTGTCGATATCAACCATGCTAAACAAAAAATGAGGATATAACTATCTTGCAAAGCGATTTCAGCATGATACCATAACAAAAATACTAATTACTAATGCTAATTTGACAATACTTGTAAGGACACATATTTTCCACATATGAATAACTGAAAAACATAATAATAAGTGAAAACTTACCTGTAATGATTATATTTTTGGAAGAAACAGCTAAAATTAGGTTATCTGTAATAATTTACGTCAAAATTCCAATGTGTCATTCGTATTTTGTGGATAAGTACAGATCTACATGAGTTACGCAAATGGTTGTGGTTTCGTTCGATAGAGGACACTGCCACGCATGTCACAGCATATGTGGTATAGCAGTCTGACCACATTGCCGCCCGGAAAAATATTTAAAATTTATGGTTACACAGCGGAACCACTTCCCTTCAAAGGGTTAAACAAAAACTGTATTTAAAACAATCAACCTGTTCTCAATACTACATTTGCATCCCTCTGTATTACCTGTATTTATCTGAATATGTATTCTCCAACTGTAACTTCCGAACTATCTTGTATTTATATTTATACTAATTATCCTGTATTTGCTTTCCTCAACTTGTAATATTAATCTGTCTTGTAATTGGGATTTATCCCGTTTAGACAATAAATGTTTTTTTTTTAATAATACAAATAATTTAAACAGCACAATCTGTCAAACTCACCTTAATTATTCGAATAATTCCAGAAGCAGTTGGTGATGCAATTTTTAAAAATGAAACATTCAACCACTTAATATTACACTAAACACATAATACTGTTGCATATTGTCTTATCCCTTGAATCGGATGTGAACGAGTATAGCCGGAACAAATGCGCCAACCCCATAAAGACGAGAAGTTTCTTTATGCGGCTTGCGGTAGGTGTTGACTGGTGGAAATCGTCATGTAAGAAAAAAGCGTTATGCCCCCTCCATGCAACTTTCTCTTGCCATGGTTCCAAACGATCCAATGAATCCATTAATATCGAGGTAGCAGAATATGTTGCCATCAATCTCATGTATCCACCATTTTGTGTTTCTTTTTTCTCAATATTTTTTCCTTTGAAAGTTGATGTTTTCTATTCCATCACATTTAATTGTCATTATACCATACAATACTATACCTATATATCCTTTTTCCAAACTCCTCCGCCTCAGTAAAACGTATTTTATTCCTGATAATACTATTTGTCATATTCACGTGCCACATATTCAATGTATGCCATTAATCCAATAGTCCAAGATCCCAGAGCCGGCAAACCTACGCCATTTTAGCAAAGCTTAAATTTTGAGTATGAGTAGTGTGATATGTAGTTATGAACATAATCGTACTTGCTAGCTTGGTAGCAGGTACAAAAGTACATAAACAACTTTCTCATCTACGTTAAAGTTAGGTAATACTTTTGACAATTAATATGACCCAGTTGGCCAAGTGGTCTAAGGCGCCAGATATAAGCTCTATACATACATACATACATACCTTTTTATTTGTCTTAAGAAAATTTACATTTTATAGACACGACCAAACCTTAACCTAAGTACTATAGATGAATAAAATCATTAATTTGTAGTGCTGGGATATAATGGAGGTTGACAATAATTGTGATATGGAATATTGAGGAATATAAAACATATATGATCTTTATAAAATGTGAGATGTATGAAATAAAACATACAATGTATAAAATATATAGAGTATGATGTATAAAATGTAAAAAATATATAAAATGTATAGAATGTCAAATGAATAAAATATAGTTAAATGTATGAATATATAATGTAACAATAAAAATGGGAAATTGTATTCAATCACTATGATTATCCATGAACAAATGCCGATTTTCAGCGATCAACTGAGTAAATTCTTGGAAGTTGTAAATACAGTGTCTAGATAAGATATATTTCAATTTGGATTTGAATTTTTTTGGAGGTAGATCTCGAAATTGAGATGGTAAGTTGTTATAGAGTCCCGTATCAATTTTGGTAGTTTTTTGAAACCTTGTTTTTGGTTCAACTATTCTGTTTTTGTACCTTGTATCATATTCATGTATCTCTCCATGAGTTTCATAGCATTCAATATTATTTTTAATATATATTAATTTGTGGTATATAATTAGAGTAGAGTAGAGTAATTTATTTGACCACTTTATATACAAAATACATTTATGGCAAGTCATATATACTATAGGTACTATGTCGAACACTTAAAATGAGCAACAATGTCTCTAGATAAAAGTAATCAATTTTATAAATAAAATTGGCATAACAAAATTTCTTGAAATGATCACAGTGTCACATGATTGGTAATAAAATAAAATATGAATATAAAAAAAGTCAACAAACATGAGAACAGGCTTTATCACAGCTCTACAACATGAATCATTTTTCAAGAACTATGAATTGACCAGCTACAGCAGCATATTCTTCGATTGTGTAGAAACAGTGGTTGAGAAGATATCTCTTGATATTATTTTTGAAATTTCTGAAATCCAAAGATTCAACTGAAGGATGGAGACAGTTGTATAAATTCAAATTTGGCGAGTTTTTTTGACTAACTGCTAACCTATGTCTTGTATTATTCAATAAACCTGCGGATCTTGTTGAATAATCATGATTGTGGGAGTGTTTCGGAAACATCTCAATATTCTTGTGAATCTCCAATAACACAACATAAATATATAATGTAGGAAGTGGCATGATTTCAAATTGAATAAAAAGAGGACGACAATGTTCCCTATATCCTACGTTTGCCATGATTCTCATGGCTTTTTTCTGACATCTGAAAATTGTGATTGAGTTTGTGGAATGCCCCCAAATCAAAACTCCATATGAAATAATTGAGTGGAATAGTGAATGATATGCTATTTTCAGTGTCATCAAACCTACAGCATTCCTCAACTGTCTAAGAACAAATAAAACACTAGACAGCTACGAGTAGTAGCTTCAATATGGCTGGACCAACTAAGTCTAGTATCAATAAGAATACCTAGAAAATTAACACTGTCTCCTAGAGTAACACTGGTGTTTGAGGATATCACAATATTCTGGGTTTTTTCATCGTTCAGTTTCAGTTTATTTGCTGTGAACCAAGTGTTTGCTGAATTTTTATTTCTGTCCATCATTTGAGGTAAACTAGTATATGATTTGTCTGAGCATATGAGGGTTGTGTCGTCGGCAAACAAAACACATTTTGTTGGTGAAATAAAGCTACATAAGTCATTCATATAAATGATGAATAATAACGGGCCGAGGACAGAACCCTGAGGAACGCCATGACAAATTGGCTTTAAATCTGACTTGATATTGTTAATGTCGACGCACTGATACCTATTTTCAAGATAAGACCCTACCAGATCAAGAGCAGTGCCTCTTACGCCATAATAACTCAATTTTTGAATGAGGATAGAGTGGGAAACACAGTCGAAAGCCTTGGTCAAGTCACATAGGGTTAAAGAAGTATGTTTACCCTTATCAAGACCCTCGACTATGTTCGTCATGACTTGGTAAGCAGCTTGAGTAGTGGATCTATTTTTACGAAACCCGTATTGGGATTTGCTAAAATAGAAGTGACTTTCGAAATAATAATACAACCGATTTTTTAGGATAATCTCTATTATCTTTCCGATAATTGGAATAATGCTAATCGGGCGGTGGTTATCAGGTGAGGTTCTGCAGCCCTTTTTAAACAAGGGTATGACCCTGGATATTTTAAAAATATCAGGAAATATTCCAGTGGAAAACATTTGATTTATTATCGATGTTGAAGGCACTACGAGTATATGAGCCACCGATTTTATCATCTGACTATTCAAGTCTTGTATATCACGAGAATTTGAGTTCTTCATCGAGTTTATTGAGGAATACACTTCTTGTGGACAGACTGGTTCCAAGAAGAAAGACCCACAAGGTGAAGGAAACGTTTTGAAATGATTCAATTCGTCATTTGATAAAATAGGAAGATCTTTTATAGTTTTTTCAGCTATATTACAGAAAAAATCATTTAAATCATTTCCGGAAATTTCAATTTGGGGAAGTTGACGTTTCACTGCATTTCTCTCTATATTTATTAAAGTCCAGCAAGCTTTTGAAGTATTTCCAGAGTTCAAAATAAATTTCTCATTTGCAATTTTTTTCTGTTTCTGCAAATTGAATTTGTATTCCTTTTTGAGTAATTTGTAGGCTTTAAAATACTGAGGGTTTTGGGATACTTCTGCTATGGTTTTTGCAGCCTCAACTCTATTTCTCATTTGTTTGAGGGAATAATTAAACCAATCTAGTTTCAATGAATTATCTCTTGGTGCAGAAAATACTTTCGTATGAAATGAAATTTGGATAGCAGTTTGAAAAATATCGAGGAGAGATTCAGATAGGAGATTTACTTCGATGTTTTCATATTCAAAATAGCTCCAGTCCACTTTGAGCAATGAATCTCTAAAAACTTGGAGTCCCTTTTTGGTGATGCACAGCTTAACTGTTTCTTCAGAAGTATTTTCAGATATTCGATTAGTGATTGCGAATTGCCCTTTATGGTCTGAGAGACAGGGATCCAATATGCCTGTGTTAAAACATGTTGCAGTTTGGTTTGAGATTATATTATCTATACACGTAGATGATTTTGCAGTTACTCTCGTAAAATCTTTGGTAGTAGCTTTCAAGCCATAAGAATCTAGTAAGCATTTCACTTGAAAAAGTTGTGAAGGATTTGAAAGAAAATCTATATTAAAATCTCCAAGTATCAAATTTTTTTTGTTTTGCTCAGTGACTCGAGACAATAAATTATCAAAATTTGTTAGAAAAACATTGAAGATAGATAGATAGATAGATCCTTTATTAGTTCTTTCAAAAGTACCTTTTCAGGTGTAGAACATGTCAATATAATTAAGATTACACATAACTAGCAAGTAAAAAAATATAAAAACACAGATACATTAAATAAGTAGATAGATGTTACAGTAAAAACACAGATACATTAAATAAGTAAATAGATGTTACAGTCAATACACAAAGTTATAAATAGATAAAAAACACTCATTATATATATATATAAACACAACACACACACACACACACGTATAAGTAAAAATTATATTTCTGGATATAATCAGAATTATATTTCTGGATATAATCAGGAGAAGAAAGAAAAATAGTAAATTTTGCAATTCATAAATTGAAGGAAAAGGAAGAGAACATTACCCGTCTAATATGTCTGTGAAATACTCATCCAATGTATAGTATGCTTTTTTGAAAAGAAGGTTTTTCAAATTAATTTTCAGCTCCCTAGTAGGCTGTGTTCTTAACGATTCAGGTAATTTGTTATATATGTTAATTACTGAGAAGGGAATGTTTTTCTGAATGTATGCGAGGCTTGGCCTAATATTCAGAAGATTGTTTTTATTTCTAGTATTATGTCTATGATCTCTGTTATAGCATGTATAGAGGGACATATTTTCAGTAACAAATATAGTTGCTTCATAGATCAATATACTTGTTAAGGTAAGAATCTTCTTATCCATGAATATAGACCTACAGCTGACTCTTCGTGGAATATTGAAGATGTTTCTTAGGCAGCGTTTCTGGAGTATGGATATCTTCTTAACATCAGTAGATGTTCCCCAGAAAATGATGCCATACCTAATATGACTTTGAACATATGCATAATATGCTATCAAGGCTGCATCTGATGATATGTTCTGTGAGATGACTTTCAGAGCATAGCAGTATCTCGATAAGTTCTTTGACAGTTCACTTATGTGGCTTTTCCAATCTAACTTCGAATCGAACGTGATGCCAAGAAAAGAAAGTTTTGATACTGGAATTAAGGATGTTGTGCCATGGTTGAAGCTGTCCATATTCATTTTATGACCAAAGGGGATGATTTGAGTTTTATTGGTATTCAGCTTCAGATTGTGCATGGTGAAATATTCCTCCAGTGTATTTAAAGTTTTAGTGATATTGTATCTTATTGATTCTTGATCATCAGAACTGAATATGATCGAACAGTCATCAGCATATTGAACCATATATTCACTAATCACTTCAGGAACGTTATTGGTATAAAGTATATACAATAGGGGACCCAGCACTGATCCTTGAGGTACACCTCGGGTGATAAGTAATTTTCCAGATATAAACTGGCCATCTGAGTTGGATTCAGTCACATATTGGTATCTATTTCTGAGATATGAAATGATTAGATTGAGTGCTAACCCTCTAATGCCATAAAGAGACAACTTTTTGGTCAACAAGAGGTGGTCTACACTATCAAATGCCTTTGACAGATCAAGATTGACAGCAGTAGTTTTATGTTTCTTATTCAGTGATTCGATTACTCTACATAATGCCTGATAGGTAGCTCGGATAGTTGATTTATTTTTCCTAAAACCATTTTGTCTGTCAGATAGAAGATTGTTTGATTCCAAAAAGTTAGTCAATCTTGCACAGATTACTTTTTCAAATATCTTACTGATATTTGACAAAATTGCTATAGGCCTGTAGTTGTCAATGGCACTCTTGTCCCCTTTTTTAAATATAGCCCTCACAAATGCTGTTTTTAATTTATCAGGAAAGATACCCGTTGAGAATGACATGTTTATTAGATATGACAGAGGCTCGCATAACTCATGAGCTACATACTTTAGAAGTTTTACTGGGATTTCATCCTCCCCAACTGATCTAGTATTTTTTAAATTCATGATTGTATTATAAACTTCTTGTGGATTTGTTGGCATAAAAAATATACTCTTTTCGAAAGAGTTTGGCATAAAATGAGCCTTTTCTATATAATTGTCACTCAGATCAGGACAACTGTTTATAAAAAAGTTATTTACTTTATTTAGGACCAGTGTTTCATCATTTGCATGTGGGTCAACATTTTTAATTATAGAGTCTTTCACACCATTTGAGTGGCCAGTATAAGCCTTAACAAGATTCCATACTGCCTTAGATTTATTGTTTGATTCTTGAATATAATTAATATTAGATAGCGTTTTTGCTTCATTTACCACAGATTTTAGAGTCCTACAGTAATTTTTGTAAGTTTCCTTTGAGATTGTTCCATTTCTCTGCTGTTGATATAGTATTTTCTTATGTTTACTGGATGTTCTAATACCTGTGGTTATCCAATCTCTTTTCTTCCTACCACTAATTTTAAACTTTTTCAAGGGAACAACTACGTCCATCAGTTGTTTCAATGTTCCAAAGAAGTAGTCATATGCTTCATTCGGATCATTGTAGGAGTAGAGTGTTGCCCATGTTAATATCTGTAATTCATTTCTCAACTGGATAAGTTTTGAGTCTGAAAATATCCTCTTTTTAGTCCTCGTTTCATTGGTCACGGCTTCAGCCTGTTTAGTGTTATTTATTTTAAGAATTTGAGCCTCATGATCTGATAGAGCAGATGTAACTACTTCACCAGGAAAGCCATTTTCGAAGTTTATGAAGATATTATCGAGCAACGTAGAAGTTCGGAGTGTTATTCTAGTTGGTTCATTAATTTGTTTCGTTAGATTGTACATATATAACAGATTTATAAAGGACTGGGTGTTTTCTTTCTCTTTATTCAAAATTGATATTATGCTATTTTTTTAAAAAAAAACCAGGAGGTCTATAAATGCATAATAATACTAATACAAGAGACTTACAGAGTAATTAATTACACATTCCATACTTTTGTTATTGTCCCCAGTACATGACCTGTATAGGCTTATGATCAGAGTATTCAGATATTGAACAAAAATTCCACAGAATTCTGAGTCAAATTCACCACTAAAATCGCTAAGATCTAAAATCTTTGGATTCAGATTTTCTTTACAGTAGATAGCAACCCCACCATGTTTGCGATTTTTTCTACAAAAATCAGTAGCTAAAACATAAGAAGGAATATTCACAGTTCTCAAATTGTCATCAGTAAGCCAGTGTTCCGTAAAACATAAAACATCAAAGTTAAAATCTTTTAAAAATATGTTCAGTTCATTAGTTTTATTTGCTAAACACTGTATATTTATATGAAATACACTAAAAATGTCTTCAGATAAAAAATTTACATGTACCTCTTGTTCCCTGGACTCACCAGCTATGCTTGTTCTTGTGGTGCCGTCATCTTTTTCACAAAAAACCGCGATACAAGAGCACTGCGATACAAGAGCACCGCTTGGCCATATTTCACGTTTCCAGGCCCTGCTGAAATTTTCTTGTTTAATAGTTACTTTCATAGAAGCATACAGGTCTGGTAACTTGGACGGGTGTTCCTCACAAACCACTTCTGGAAAGTGTTTCACTAGAACCTTCTTTAAATCGTCAGAGTTTGTATTTGGAGTGAGCCGTGTAACATGCAGTGATATAACTTTAGGTACTGTACTAATGCCTGAAATTTCTTCGTTTTCGCCCACCATATATCTTCTGTTATTTTTAAAATGTTTTCTATATGAAACTTTCTCCCATTTCTGTTCATCTGAATTTGTTCCTAAGTCCTGTATATCACGCATTTTATTTGTAGCTTCAGCTGTTAAGATTGCTGTATTTACCTCTTTATGGGTGAACATTTTCGGTGTATTACTAGCCGTTTTCTTGTTTATTGCCACTGAACTATAGGTAGGTATTGTTGGTATCATCAACGATGAATCAGTAGTTGGAGTTTTTTCTGTTGGACTAATTTCAACACTTTTTGTTGGTATTTGGCATTCGTCCACACTTGAGTTTTTACTCGAGTTGTCGCTCTTTTTTACTTCACAACTATTTAGTTTTTCAGTTAGATAAATAATTTTGTCTTTCAACAAACTGCAGTTTTCATTAAGTATGTCACATTTTGGTTCAAACTCTTGCAGTAGCTGACGCAAGAGTTGATTTTCAATTAAATACGGGTTTATTTCCAGATATTGTTGAAAATTTTTATTATTCACTTCATTCACAGCCTAGAACTCTTTATCTCATGTCGACATGATGCACTTTTTATCTGGGCTGCTTGTACTATGCAGCGTGGGTGGAAGATATCCAACATCTGTAACACTTCACTGAATTTACAACTGTTTTTTTTTTCATATTTACACTCAGCACTTTCAGACGACCTGCTTGTTGCCGGTATGTTTTGGTGAAGGCATAAACAGTCATTATTCCTAGAGCCGGAAATAAAGGTCTACAACTAGACTCCCAATTTGACTTTGTAATACATCTTATGGCAGACTTTTGTAAAATTAGTAGTTTAACTATGTGTGTTTGAGCTGCATTACTCCAAGATAAAGTAGCATACTGAAGGTGTGAATGAAATAGGGAATAATAAGAAGTTAGCGCTGCTGTTTGATTTACAAGGTCTCGAACTTTTTTAATGGCAAAAACAGCCCTGGAGAGTTTAGTACACAAAAAAAAATATATATCTCGAAAGATAGTGTGGGATCAAACCCCACGCCTGACGATTTTTCTTTAATTTTTCCCATCGAATTGAGAAATGATTTGTTTATTTATTATTTGAATATTCATCCCAAAACAAATCATTTCTTAATTTCAAGGAAAAAATTAAAGAAAAAAAATCATCAGGCTTGGGGTTTTGAACCCATGCTAACTTTCGAGATCCAGAGCTTAAATCTAGCACCTTAGACTGCTCGACTAACTGGACAATATTAATTGTCAAAAGCTGTACCATACTTCAACGTAAATGATAAAGTTTTTTATGTATTTTTGTACCTGCTACCTGTAAAAGGGCCCCGCTTGCAAGTATGCATATGTTCTTAACTACATATCATACTACTCATATTCAAAATTTCAGCATTGCTAAAACGACGAAGGTTTGCCGTCTCTGGGATCTTACTCTACAACTTCGGCATACAAAAAACATGAGAAATTATATCCAAAATAGGATAAAATCATCTAAACACATGTAATATAGAAATATAAAAGAAACAAAAATATCTTCCACGTATTACCTCTCAACGATAATATCCGACTTGTATTCGCATAGATGTCCTATCACTCATGTATCATTTTAAATTTCCCTCAAGCAGTTTGGATGGTTTCGTACACCTTCGAAATCGTATGAGCAAGACACTTGTCACACAGACTCGTATAATAGAAAGAGACAGAGTTAGAGAAAGTCGCATGGAGGGGGCATAACGCTTTTTTCTTAGCTGACGATTTCTACCAGTCAACACCTAACGCAAGCCGCCTAAAGGAACTTCGTTCCAATATTTTTTCATGCATACTGAAATACTGATTTTGGTACTGAAACTGGGGTACTGAAACAGGTACTGGGGATAATTAAAGTGGTACTGAAATACTGAAGATTTGGAGATGTATACCTACTGAAAGAGTTGCCCCCTCAGTTATCCCTGTATATAGGATTATCAATTAAATAGTTTGGTATGTTGAAATCACCTATTATGAGAAATTTTGTTATAATATACGCATTCAAGTATTTCCAATAGATTCAAAATATTAGCAACGCTAGTTTTCGGAGGTATGTAGATAACAAAAATTAAAAAAATATTATGCTTGAAAAAAATCTTCCAATCCATGACATATAGTAAAAAAGTTCTCTCACTACTAACAAAACATCACCACCTCTTGATAACGAGTTTGCTTCAAGGTTTCTATCTTTTCTGAAGATTGCATAATTGTCAGTAAAAAGTTCCAAGTTGTAACCGTTGGCTTGGATCCAGGATTCTGTGATGGCAATGATGTGGAAATCCAATCCAGAGACAAATTTGTAAAAGTCATTTGTTTTTGTGTTGAGACCTCTGACATTTTGATAATAATGACATAAATGACAGACTCCTGTTTAGACAAACTTGGAGGTTTTTTATGATTCTTGGATCTCCATTGATATTTGATTAGGAGGTTTGACTTTATACAAAAACATTCTCATCTAATTCTACAGAAGTGTATTCAGCTTTCCACATTTATTTAATAAACAGTATTATTATTTAAATTCTCATTTCACCCTAATCATTCTATATTAACAGCAAGGGGATTGGCTACTTATTTTTCAGTGTTGGCTTCCCCAGCTAAAGCCACCCTGGACATTGAACTACATCTGCTAGATATTCTGAAAAGCCCCCAACTAAAAATAAAAAATCTGAACTTGAAAATTTGCATTTTCATTCAGATAGTTATTTGATTTTCTATTCCAGTCTTAATTAAGAACTCATAAAGATGAATGAGGTAAGAAGAATGTTTTCCAAAAGAGAGTACTCACCAGAAATCATTCGTAACATTGACGCAAGAGAAGCATCGCATTCACTAGGTCTTCAATACATTTTGTGACAAAATCTATTTCATGCTTCCACGATCATCAGGAAGACTGGAAGAAATAATAACATTTTCAATAAAATTCCGATGAAATATGAACTTTTTTTGATAGTTTGATATAATAGTTAAATAAGACATTACAAACAAACATGGAGAATCCCACTAAAACCAAAGTTGTGCGTGGGTACTCTTTTGTTGCTGCAAATGCAACGTGTTTAGACAAATTCTAAAATGCAACATGTGTATATTATCTGGCCCTTGTTCAACTGTACGTGAGCATGTTAATAGGTTATAGAATAGTTGTGAGTGACGAGGATATAAAACTTAACTAATCTAATCACCTAAATCTATAAAGTAACGTAAAGTATAAAAATAAGTATGAAGTAAGAACTCACTGTAAAAAATGTATCCCATTGATCTTGTATTTATTGTTCCTACAGATTTTGGAGCTGGGCCTCAACAAAATACAACTGTAGAAGAGGATGAAACAGATGTTGAAAGGGACAATGAAAAACAATTTCAATGTAAATTAGGTTCGAAGTTATTTAGGCCAAGTGATAATTTGAAGAATCATGAGAGGACTCATACAGGAGAAAAACCATTTCAGTGTAACTTCTGTTCGAAATCTTTTAGGCAAAGTAGTGGTTTGAAGACCATGAGAGGACTCATACAGGAGAAAAACCATTTCAGTGTAACTTGTGTCCGAAATCCTTTGCAAAAACATTGTTTGAATAATCATGCGAGGACTCATACTGGAGAAAAACCATATAAGTGTAACTTTTGTTCCAAGTCTTTTATACATGGTAGTGATTTGAAGAGACATGAGAGGACTCATACAGGTGAAAAACCATTTAATTGTAACTTTTGCTCCAAATATTTTACGCATAGTTCTACTTTGAAGATTCATGAGATGACTCATACAGGAGAAAAACCATTTCATCATTATTTTCAAAATATCTTCTAAAAGGTAGTTATTGATGTAAATATCACTTGGAGTGCTCATACAGGAGAAAAACAATTCTTGTGTAAATTATTCAGGGTATTTATCACAAAATGGTACTTTGCTGATCCCTGAGATATACTGTTTTGGTGTAACATTGAATATACACCAAAAATAATATTATTTGGCTCATTAAACCTTGAAATAAAGTGTTTACAGCACATATTTAATTAGCATAGGTTACTTTTTTTATATAATATCAAACTAGTTTCTACACATTTGGCAATTGATTTATATTCAGTTCTCAGTTTATTGAACAATTTTGAATTTGCATACTAATATTTATGATTTTATAAAATCATTTGCTAAGAAAATAAATATAATTTACACGACAGAAAAAAAGTTTTACTATGTAACATAAATTTAAACAATCACCAACTTATATTATTCAATGATTTCTTGAATTTATCATAAGAGACTCCAAAAACACAGATGTCTTTGTCATTCAATAACTTTAGGGTTCTTTCTAAAGGTGTGTGTTTGCCATAATTTGTAAGATGAAGGGGTATAAAAAATAAATAGCTGTGCCTGAGGTTTCTGTTCGGAACATGAAAGTTGACAGATTCAAGTAATTCAGGACAAGCCACCAGTCCATTGAGTAGCTTGAATGCATAACAAAAATCTTTGTGAATTCTTCTTGCTTGCAATAGTTTTAGATCCAATTCTTGCAATACAATCGAATAGTCATTGGTTTGTACTTGATGTCCCAATTTGAATGAACAAAATCTTAAAAATTTATTTTGCACTCTTTCTAGATTAACACAGTGAATATGATAAAACGGAGACCAAATGATACTTGCATATTCTAACTGAGATACCACTAGAGCTAAGTAAACCCTCTTCCTCTTCCATGGAAAAACCTGAACAATTACGAAAAATAAGACCCAGTGTTTTAGAGGATTTCACACTAATTATGTTTACGTGGTCAACAAATTTGAGCTGTTCATCAAAAATGACCCCCAAATCTTTAATCGATGAAGTATATTCTAGCTGCTGATTATTTATGTAGTAAGATGTATCAAATTTCCTACCAACTCTTGAGAAAGTAATATAGTGACATTTGTTCACATTGAGGAACAATTTGTTAGTAACACACCAATCGTACAATTTATCAAGATCAGCCTGAAGACGAATTTGAACATTAGCTGATTTTATCTGTCTGAACAGCTTCAGGTCATCAGCAAACATTAGAAGTTCACAGTTTTCAAAACAGCATCCGATATCATTCACAAAAATGTTGAATAACAGAGGTGAACAATGTGACCCTTGTGGTACTCCAGATGTAACTAAAATATCGCTTGATTTGCATCCCCCGATTTTAACCTGTTGTGTACGACCAGTCAAAAAACTACCAAACCAGTTTACCAAGTGCTCCGAAAAACCGAAATCCCCAATCTTCACCAATAAAATAGGGTGATTTACTCTATCAAACGCCTTGGAAAAGTCTGTGTATATGGCATCCATTTGACTTCTACCTTCCAAGACATTCAATATTTTTTGTTCATAGATGAGAAGATTGGAGACAATCGATTTATTTCGAGAGAAACCATGTTGATTATTAATCAATCTTTCTCTGCACGAGAAGTTGAGTTGATCTGAAATTAAACTGTCAAATAATTTTGGAATAGATGACTGGTTGCACACACTTCGATAATTTTGTATATTTTTTCGGTCTCCTGATTTGAATATGGAATGATGAAGCTGTGTTTCCAACAATTTGGATAAACTGCTTGGTCCAATGAACTTTTGAATAGAAGGAATAGAGGATGAGTTAGAGAATAAATACAATTTTTTAGGAAAATATTTGGAATTCCGTCGGGACCTGAGCTGAGTTTGGGGGGGATTTTTTTAATTTTCTGGAAAATCATCGTCTCTGATATACTGGGATTAGAAATATACGAATTAATATTTAGATTAGGATGATCATCAGACTCACTAAGGGAATTGTCATAAACTGTAGAGAAATACACCGCAAAATATTCTGCAATTTGTTCATTATTACTTGCGATTGAATTTTCATAATGCATTGTAGACTGCAGACTATTGAGTGATTTCTTGCTTTTGATATACTGCCAAAAATATTTTGGGTTAGTATTGAGCGTAGCATTAACACCCTGTATATAGTTATCATAACAAATTTTCGATTGATCTTTACAAGCACGTCTTAACACAGAAAAGACTTGATATTCTTGATTTCTCCTGCTGAGCATAAAATTTTTGTGAGCCAACTTTTTCTGCTTTACTAGAAACCTTAGATCCGCATCAAACCATTTGGGGTAAGTGGATGTTTTGAATTTTTTTACGGGTACAAACATAGCTATTGCCATATTCAATATGTGATGAAATTCAGTAGTTGCATCATTTATATTGGCTAAATTGATATTCACATTCCAATTTATGGCATTCAAATAGTTATTGAGACCTTGGTAATCTGCATTTCTGAAGTCATAATAAAATTCGGTGTAATCTATATTCCGAGTTGTTCTTTCACAATTAATTATTTTGAAGGTGTAACTTACATGGTGCATGCTATTTGAAAAAAGAAGGTCTAATAGAGTGAATATTTCTAAGTTTTGTGCATTTGTGAAGATTAGGTCTAAAAATACGTTTCTTGTGTTCGGGATGAGGTTCCTTTGATAGCAGTTCAGAAAACCATAACTTTGTGCTAGGAGTAACGCTTTAGATCTTTGTGGGCAGTTTACTAGAAGTCCAGTATCTTCATCAGTCCAATCAGCCTCGGGTACATTGAAATCACCAAAAATGAAAGACTTACAATGACTGTATTTCTGGATCACTTCCTCAACAACCTGACAGTGTTGTATATAAATTTCCTCTTCAGCTTGAGGAGGGATGTAAACGCCCCCCACTATGAAACATTCTTTTCCTCTTGTGCAGTGTATGAACAGCTGCTCGACTGATCTTATTGCTGAGTTCACCTTACTTGCCTTTATCGAGTTTTTCACTAAGATCAGTACCCCACCTCCTCTGGTTTTAGAACTTGATTCACAACTACGATCACATCTGAAGACATTGTACGAGGCAATTTTTAATTCAGAATCTAAAATATCTTGAGAAAGCCAGCTTTTCACTAGGATTATTATATCATAGCTAGAATATGATACTGATTTTATTAGTTCTTGTATTTTAGTGCGAAGACCTCCCACATTCTGGCAGTAAACTTGTAACGGGGTGTTTACTAGTTTTTTTTCTCCTCTATTGTCGGAATGCCTCTTCTATACCCGATGATCAAATTCTCCTCACCATTCGCCTTTCTACGGGATAACTCTTCCTTTACCGTGTTGAACAAGTCCTGCTGCATTAATGTTTGATCCTCGTTAATTTTTATAGGTGTATTCATCGATTTTTTCTTGGATTTCAATATTTGTTTCACTATTTGGTTATTTGAGAATATCACTTTAATAGGTCTATGTTTAGGACCACCTGAACGACCTACTCGAAGCACTTTCTCAATACTATCAACAGCCCCACTCATTTCCATCGTCTCCATTATTTTACCAATCTCCCTCTTATCCTCCTCATTCTTTCACTTATTACACTGGATGATGATTCTTTCACATTGTAGATCATGACGTTGTTTGACCTCCTTTGTTGTTCATTCAGTTCTTCAAACATATTTTCAAATGAACTATTAGATGGTCCTTGACCTTTTAGTGACTCAACCTCTGACTTAAGTTCCTTTATATGGTTGTCTTTATCTGCTATTAAGGACTCATATAAATCTTCAGCTGTTTAACTTCAGATTGCAAGTCTTTCATCATTGTTTTCAGTTCCGGTATTTGTAATAAACCATTTTCGCAATCCTCACAAAAAAACTTCAGCTTTCTGTCACCAGCAAGTTGCAGGCATCGCACCTCCGTAGAAGTCACATTGGCACATGTAATATGAAGAAGTCTTTTGCAGCCATCACACCTGAATGAATTTTATCATCGAATGCATCTTTCTTACATTTTAAGCACTTGCTCATGGTAATAAAACAATTTGTAGTCCCCCTGTATTTCAATTTGTTGTATGTAAACACACGAGTTTTTATTTTATGTTCACTCGTTTCACAGCTGCCTTATCTGCATTGTTTTTATCACAAGTGTTTATTTATTTCCAATTTATCTTTTTTGGAGATTAAAAATATAAAAACATGGTCGACTTCAACACAAGAATGATGTTTAGATAGAAAACAAAGTTTATGTAACGATCCCAGTATGATCACAATTATTTCCAGTTATAGCTCTATTAATAAGCTTTAGATTGATATGACACACTACAATCTTGTTCTAGTTTATCACTCAAAAAAACAGTACTTTGCAGGAGCTAAATAAAACATTCACAACTGAACATATTGTTCAATAACATGCTTGGCCTTAAAAAATACTACATAAATACAGAAACACTCACATTCATGTCAGAAAGTTTGCATGTGCAAGAAGGTAAATAGTTAGATTTTTACTGCCGTCTCCTTTTTTTCGTACTGCTTCTGTAATGTATTACTTATATCAATAAAAATGTTATTATTATATATTAAAATTATTAATTATATTATAGTTCTTTCACTTTCTTGGATTCTGCATTTTAAGAAGCTTCGTAAAGTACTGCTCTGATGTACATTCTCAAATGAAAATCTGAAATATTTTCCAATATAAAAGTTCAGCCAGGACCATCTTAGAGGGAGATTTGGGGATAAATTCAAAGAATATTAACAGTAACTTCAGTATTTATTCAGCACAAGATCATTGAATTATTACTGTCCCATTCACTGTGACATAAAAGTTGTTTCTTATTTTTTATAAAGCTACAAAACAATATAAAATTGATGAAAAAATTCAATTGTTTCAAAAAGGTTACTCATAATTTTTTATTAAATCTAGAGCCTAATGATGTAAAGGAATATTTTCACTGATGCCTAGTTTTTTTATGTACTGGTACTGTAATGTATTTACTTATTTAGCCAACTAAACTCGAGGAAAATATTTTTTTCCACCTTTGTAAGAACTTACACTTATTTTTATAAAAATTATATTTAGAGCTGTTTATCAGAGTTATTTTCTTATAGTTAGGGATCCTCGTTTATAACATTTTCATATGATTTTTACTCATTTTTGATGATTAAAAATTAAATAAAAATGTTTTATCGACAAATTTGTTTTGCTGATTTTATCCGTTGGGTTACTTTGACCTATGTACATGCTATAAAGAGAAAATCACTCAAAATAGGACAGGTCAAAGCCACCCTCAATATGCGGGTGACTTTGCACACCAAGTTTATATATATATATATATATATATATATATATATATAATATACCCACACATATACCCACATACCCTTCAAAAAAATAAGGGCCTATAATTTTGTTAATGATACCAGCCCAAACATTCACTTTTTTAGGATATTGTGTGTGAGCCTCAACATCCAATGAGGATTTTCTCTGCTCCAATATCTACAGTTTTGTCTATTAACCCTTCCATTTAAATGAAAAGTAGCTTCATCAGAAAAAACAATTTTGTTTATGAACTGCAAATCTGCTTCCATTCTGTACATCATCCAGTTCACAGAATTGTTGCCTTCTATCCTTATTTAACTCCTGAACCAACTGAACTTTTATAAGGATGGTATTTTTCTTTATGTAATGCTCTCAATAACATAAAAGAATCACCAAACCACACAAAATAAAAAAGTTATGAATATGCGCGGCTCCAACTCAGAAATTCGTGTTTCAAAAAGGACGGCAACGGTAGCTCAGCTATGTTGCCAACCTGCGTATAATTACACGAAATTAGTGTAATAATAATAATAAATTTATTATCCACATATTATACAATAATGTTACAGAGTTATTACAATCTTTGACATATGGATAAATGGCTACAACTGGTTCAGTTGTGGACGCATCCACCCCTGTTCTTCCACCAGTGCCAGTGAACAAATCGAGTAACTAAATTTAGTAGCAAATGATATTTGAAAAAGAGAGAACTAGAGAGGGAGAAAGTAGAGAGTGAGATAAAATAGGTGAGGAGTGGTGGAAGAAAGAAACGTGTATACATTTGTAAGATTATTTTTGTGACGATAAAAGATATTTTCTGTATTTAACTTTGAATGATTTTGTGGAGGATGATAATAAAGAAGGATCTAATCTGTGATGCTGATACATTGTGTAGTGGGAATGTACATGTTATTGCTTATGATCCAAGGTACAGGAAAAATGCATCATAATATTCATATTCGCAGACAGAACTACCAGTACACATTCTGAGATCGGTGTCCTGTCACCATAATTGATAGATGACAAATCGCCGCTCCATGATTGATGTCAGACTCAACCAATCGCAGGGCAGACAGTTTCAGTGATGCCCTGACAGTTGACACTGTTAACTGACAGTCTGGAAATGTCAAATTCTAGAACGTTTTAAATATTCAATGATCACATACGACTCTGACCGTGGTCCTGAGCTAATGGCGCTCTTAGGTTAAGAGTCAAGTGAATGTCTGCCGTTTCTAAACGTGCATTGCAAAAATAAAAGTACTATTGTGAAGTTCAAGAAAAGATATGTGTTTTTAATAGTCCCGTTCTTCTCTACGCTGGTAACCAGGCCAGATGGGGACGGACTCTCCGGAATGAGGGAGTTTATATATTAATAATTGATATACATAATTATAAATAATGTATAAATATAACGGATGCATCATCGTCTAGAGCGAGACTCATGCATCCGTCCGACGAAGCCCGAAGTTATGTAACGTTGGTTACGTAATAGGGGAGAGCTGGTAGCGTCGCCGTAACGGAAGACAAACCAAGAAATGTTGAGAGAGAGAGAGAGAGAGAGAAATATTCAATGATGTGTTGTGATTGACTCGATAATTTTAATTTGACATTTCCGCATAATCTGACAGTACTCAGATAATCAATACATTTTTCAGAAATAAAAATCAAACCCCATCAGAACGAAAAACAGAAAAATGCAACATTGACTCTTGTGTTTATTATTGGCCTCCTCCAAGCCATTTATTTTGATTACATGAAAAATGGATAGATAGCTAAAAGACAACCCCCTAAATACGTGGAAGATCTAACCTAAAGTCCCACCTGAGTGTTCTGACAAGGACGGACTGGACACACAATATATCTGTGTATCATCAAATTTTAATTGAATTAATTATTTTTGTATGATGTAAATTTAATTTTAATTGAAATTTTATTAAGAAACTGGTTTGAGGGAAATCATAATTTGAATTTCATGGGGTTATAGTATGAATAACCACACCTTGTATATGATTGTGGATTCTTAAAAGAAACTATTTTAATTTTGAGTTGTCTGAAATTGTATTCATATGAAAAATTCTTGAATTTTATGAATATGTTTTGCCATTTGCAGGCTAAAATCAGTGTTTGAATATAATAAGAATGGTTTCAAAATGTTCAAATTTCTATTGTTCTATCTAAAATTATAACTGAGATATTCCTCATTATGGTATTCACTGGTAGGCAACCAATATTGATAGGAAGATTTAAAAAAATATATTCCTATTCAGTGACTAATTTATTATTGAGCTTAGGAGTTAATAACAAAGATGTTTATTTTAAAGCAGGAAGTTATCACGAGTCGCAGTGCCGCTAACCCAGATAACACATGGACATCCAATGGATATCCATTGGACATCCTTCATGAATTTTATGGATATACTATGGACATCCAATTATATCCAAAAGATATCTTATGGACATCCGATGGATGTCCAAAGTGGAACAACCTGTACATCCATAGAATATCCTTCAAGGATATCCATAAGATATCCTCCAGAGATGTCCATAAGATATCCATAAGATATACTTCATCCTTCAGGGATATTCAAAAGCTATCTGAAAGATTCCTTGAGAGATATCCTAAAGTTATCCTTCGGGGATATCCATCGAAGATAAAATATAGTAATAGCGATCTGGAGGGAAATGAAATAATGGTATTGAACGAAAAAAATGGATTAATAAACTCTGGTATCAAAAAAAATTCTCATAAACTTCGGGGTAATCAACAAATAAAATGTATATGTAAACTCTAAAATAAAAACAGAATATTAAATGCAAAATAATCATAAAAATAAAGTTACAGAAAAAATAGAATGCTATTTTCTTCGTCCATCAGGTGTTTCCTTTATTCTAGAAGATGACAGATGCCTTTCTTTGGCCCTTCTCAGCCAAGCTTAGATGGCTTCTTCAGTAGCTTTTTTATTTTTTGTCGAATCACTGAGGTCAGCCGCTTCTGAAATGATATGTATATATTCACGGGTATAATTGATGTTGAAATCTACAAAAAAATACTGAGAAATATTATGCTTTCTTTCGAATTCGAATACTGATGTTGATAATATATACCACTGCTATAGTTTTTCTCTCTCTTTATTGGTATACATATAAGCATTATTGACATAAAAACTTTTCTTGGAAATTTTGCATTCTCACTGAACTAGCAGTCTGTTATGAGGCAATACAAATTATTATCAAATAAACAGAACAACTGAATGGGCTTTTCACCTAGTGATAATTCAGCCAGTTTTAGTTGTCCAGTTTTTTTTTGCTCCATACCAGCAATATTTGGAGGCAAACATATTAGTGAGCATGGAAGAAAGGCATCGTTCCACAAAGTCATATTTTTGAGATTTCATTTAGGTTCCTAAAAAAAGAGTTCTAGAAAAAGGAATAGAAAAACATACAACTTACCTACCTCAGCTTTGAATTTCGATCCAGTTCCCAAATATTCTTCCGAAAGAATAATTTTTTCAGTGCAATCAGTAGGAAAATGAATCTACTGATGAATCATCTTCATCACATGTCCACTGTTGTAGGCATTCACACCGTTTTCAATCTGGGCACTGTGACATTTGGAAAACTCGTGTATTGTGGCAAATGTAACGACGTGCTTTTTAGCATTTCTGAAAATATCGAAACTCAAACAGCAAACACATAAATGCATTGGGAATAATGGATGTTTATAGGTTATGTCCTTTTCAATTGATATTTACCTGTATTCGGCCAATATATAATTCCCTTTGGAAACAATCAATTGCTACAGATGAAAACCATTATGTCCAGACCAACAGGGTATCAAAAACTAAGGAAAATAGAAAAAAACAAGACTTTTGTTTGGATTCAGTGCTATGACTATGACCTTCCTCAACAAAATAAAATGACAGACGTCGCCAGACACATGTATATCTGTTCTGTGGTCGCAGAGGGTCCCCGCGACAAAGGTACAATTTGTGTATCTACAAGAATGTTTAAAATCATTTATGATTGCTTTGGATATCTCATGGCCAATTCCTAGGATATCTTCTGAAGGATATCTATTTCAAATACGTCGGATATCCTTTAAATCAAAGAAAACAAAACATGAGATTTTTCCAAAAAATTAATCCATGTACAGCATGAAAGAAACTAGAAATTACAAAATGAAAATCAATCTTGCAATTTAAACTTATCCATATTTGCTCCGGATATCTTATGGCCATCCATATGATATCTTCTGAAGGATATATATTTCAAATCCGTCGACGGATATCTTATGGATGTCCATTTCAAATCCAGGGATATCCCGACCAGAATTGGACATGAAATGGATATCCATAGGATATCCTGTGTTATCTGGGAAGCTGAATTTGCGTTTTTGATCGTGAGAATGTTGAGTTCTGGAATCATCAGGCCACAAAATTTCCGCCAATAAGATTTGAATAAGTCAAAAAGACGCTTAGTTAAAAACCAATAGGATTCTTTCAATCGGGACTACACCCATGAAAGCTAATTTTGCAGCGCTTGTACTTGTAGTTAGGTTGGGATCTGGTGGTTTCCTTCCTTTCCTTCCTTTTGCTTTGTTTTTCGGATCTATTTTTTTGTTAGGAGCTTATTATAGATGCAGAAAAAATATTTATATGATGATAATTTGGTGTGAAAAATATATGAAACGAATTTGAGAATTCGTCTGTTACATATTGGGTCTATAAAATATAGTAAAATTTGGATAGCCTCCTAGTGAAGCTATATGGGAATATTGCACAGACTTTGGGATGTGGATTTATGAAATTAAATTGAATATAATGTTTGAAACTTTTTATTAATAGAACTATGATAGTTCTATAAATTTGATTATTTAAGTTGACCTTAGTCTCAACCTTAAAACTTGTAATTGTGCAAAGTTTTTTTGTTTGTCAAATTTAATTTTTTCGTCATTTTATGGTGATAATATTTAATTCGGCCTTATTATTACAGTAGGGTAGTTAACCTCCTTAAAAACCTTTTTGAGAAAAATCACTTAAGAGTCATCAATGGCTTTGAGCCGAATTCTAGCTTTTTGGGACTAGAAGGTGATAAAAACCAATGTCAAAATTTTATATGTAGAATCAAAAAAATAATATATTGGTGACAGTGTTGAAGCCGTTCAGTAAGGTTATTTTATATAATAGAGCAAAAGAATGAGCTCATGAAAGATATTGTCAGTAAGTATGAATATTTCATTCCCCTGGTATTGAAAAAAATTGTAATAAAACCACGCCCAAAGTGCGTAGTTTTACATTGGAGACAAATTGGCGAGATATTTTGAAATAGAAATAGTCAAAAGTCAATTGACTTGTTTTACAGTGGTTGTCAGTGGCGGAATATTTTTTATAAAGTTATTTGCTCATTCATTTAACCTAAAATCCAAATACGGTCCTTTTGGCTAGTATTACATTGGTGACATCGGCGAGTTGTTTTTACATTGGTTGGTTGAAAACTGATGAAACAGAGACAGGGTTGGCACTTAGCTTCCCTTGACACTGCGACCAGCTGGGGTCTATTGTATCACTCTGTCGTCAGTGGTTCCTCATTCAAAAAGGTTTGTGCCTTTAATTAGGTTTAGTAGCCTGTTAATAAGGTTCTTCGGATTCATGCGCCTGTTTCCGGGCTGATCTCTCCAAAGGTTCTGTGTCGCCCTCTACTTAGGGCGTCACAGTCGAAGATAATATGAGAGGCTGTTTCCTCCTCTTCATCACATAGCCTCCTCCCTACGGTTATCCCAGGTTACTCCCGGTTTTTTTTTCCCCAACCTTTTTTAAGGTCAGCCGTCAGGGTATCGTGGAGCATTTGCCAAGTGGTATTATGTAGTCCCTTCTTGGCCTTACCCCATGTATTCCTGCTCCCGTTCCTTCAACTGTCTTTGAACCG
Source organism: Gonioctena quinquepunctata (assembly GCA_018342105.1). Classification (NCBI taxonomy): domain Eukaryota; kingdom Metazoa; phylum Arthropoda; class Insecta; order Coleoptera; family Chrysomelidae; genus Gonioctena; species Gonioctena quinquepunctata. Next base: position 558,468 of record JAFIRS010000559.1, read on the forward strand.
TCTGTATACCAGACTATGTCCGCAGGTGATTGTGATTCTATACTCGGAGCCCATCCAGATTGGTCAATTCGTGTTTCGAATGAGTATAGGGGTTGCATGTAGTCTGAAATCATTTCGAGTTCGTCGATGTTGATTACATGAGTGATTCTGGTGTGTCCAGTTGTTCGGATTCTCCAGTTTTTTATTTGTTTCAGTCTGTATGCACTCATCCTGGCCTCTCCAATGACGTGTAAGTCAAGGGGTTCGAGGTTTAGGATGATTTCCTCTGGATTTTCCCAAGGTTGGTTTTTACCTGTCTTTGATTTGTTTTTGGCCACCATAAGAGTGAGCCATAAGTTACTCTTGGTCTTATTACCGCTGTGTAAAGCCAGTGCGTGGCTTTCGGTTTGAGCCCCCAGGTTTTTCCAAAAGCTCTCCTGCACATCATGAAGGTTATCTTGCTTTTATTGGTTACATGTTGAATATGCGGGTTCCAGGTTAGTTTCTTGTCAAGAATCAGCCCTGGATATTTCACCTGTTTTTACATTACTTTATTTTATCCAAAAAGAACAACAGTCTAATAAGCTGTTCGTTACATCTGAAAAGGTCGCATTGGAGAGACTTCTAGCCCACAAGCCCCATACTGCAAATCTAATCTAGGCACCTACCAGCGCATTTTCATTTACTGAATTCTTTACATTTCTAAGCTACGCAGATGTGTCTGTGACTTTACATTCACCCAAAGAGAATAAACTGACTCTGCATGGCAAGAAGAGCAGCGTCTCGCGACAGTTCGAACTTTGCTGCTCTAGCTGTGGTGGGGAAGGATCAAATGGATTGCTTTGTTGTCGAATTATATTTATTTATGCATTTTCCATGATTTCACACGTGAAAAACGGTAATTTAAACTAATAAGTTGTTCTTCTTCGATAGGTAAATAAAATATAACTTTTCATAGATTGGATTGTATTCAACTTGGATAACTCGCCAAGTGGGATCAGTTTGTGGTGATTTTTTTATGCATGTGCAATTCAGGTAAGGAGCCATTCGAAGTGTCGCGATACGCTCGTACAGTTAATCATACTTGCCATTCGTTTTGTGTCGGTACCATTGTGTAGTGATGTTCGAAATGACGACGGAAAAATCCAATGATTATACACCAGAAAGGATAGCCGAGTTCGTCTATTTTATCTGTCTCCCAACCCGCTCTCTGCCAGCAGAGTGACGTCACCGCGAAATCACTACGGTTGGTTCTAAGAGCCCATGCATTTTTCACGATTTTTAAAACCTTTTATCGTGGTATTTTTAACATAAACCTGTTGATTTTTTGGGTGTTTCTGGTTAGTATCTTACTTTCCTTTGGCTCCATTGAATTTTTGGAACTCTAGATGCCCACGTTTTATGTAGATAACCCATAAATTGAACTGATGCTAAGCGAGTATCATTCCGTGATAGGGATCGTTGTTTCGATTTATTGAGAATATTTGTGGAAACTTTGGGCCCATTATAATAAATAGAAATTAATGAGTTGTCTCGATATTTTTATGAGTTTAAAATCTGGGTGAAGTTTTTGAGAGCTTGTTGATGATTCTTATGAGCATATGAAAAAAGTAGCAATGGAAATATGGAATTGACTATAGTTAATCTGTTTTTGTTGTTTTTTTTTACCGCAAGAAATTACGTGGCATCACTTTTACCGTTTATTACCGTTCATTACCATCAATTAGTTTATATTAGTTTGGTGATTTTTCGTCTCACTAGTGTAATTTACACTTTGTTTTTTCTTTTTTTCTTCTTTTTTATATATTAATATTGTATCACATGTCACATTTGAACTTAATATTACTTGTTAATTATCTACTACTTAACAGTACTGATGTATTTAATTATGTCCTGTAATTGGGTTTTACCTGTTGGGCAATAAATGATTATTATTATTACAAGAAACTACGACTTCCAGGTATGATCTGGAGTAAAAGCAACTTGAACTCACTGCCTAAGGAATTATGTCAACCCTTCAGTATTTTTCGAGAGCTATATTTAGCTCAAATATTTTCAATAAATCGAAAAACAGTTAAAAAACAAGTGTTCTAGTGTGGCAAGTGGGCTCCAACTCGTATTTAACACTCGATACAATTTTTACTTATTCACGACAAACTATAGATGCTTATTGCACTATAAATCCATTGAAACGAAAGTCAAATGTTTCAGCAAACATAAACACTAAAAAAACGACGGAAAAAATCTTACTAACAGTGCAAAAGTGAAAAAATACATGGGCATTCATGCAAATCCGCGCATGATGTGCAGCTGAAATTTGGCCAATGTACCAAGATAGGAGATAAGCCATCAGCCATCCTTTTGTATATAATCATTAGGAAAAAGCAGCGGATGTTCAGAAATAGGGCAACAAGCTCCCAACACTTATATTGAAAATCTTGTACAAAGACCAAAAACGTCTAATCATCTAGTACAATAAATTTCAACCGAGGAACATTACTGTCACATATGGCATATGGTGCCATTTGGAAAAGAAAATAAATTTCAAACCCTTTGTGATGTAGATATTTCCAAGGTAATTTATCATCTGAATTTCTCGCGTGGAGATACTTCGTTTAGCCGTACTTATGTATTTTGCCTAGTATACCCAATCTGCTCTCTTATATCGATCGAAGGAATTATTTTCTCAGTAGTCGATAGAACGCATCAAATATGACTAGAAAATATTTTTTTCAAGTTGACAGTCGTTTGCAAAATAGTCGAAAAAAATTGTGTTTTTATTTCTTTTTGAGGGCCCTGTATATTCTGGCACGGCAGATCAAGGAATTATTTTCTCAGTAGTCGATAGAACGCATCAAATATGACTAGAAGATATTTTTTTCAAGTTGACAGTCGTTTGAAAATAGTAGAAAAAAATTATTGTTTTTTTTTTTTTTGAGGGCCCTGTATATTTTGGGACGGCAGATCAAGAAATTATTTTCTCAGTAGTCGATAGAACGCATCAAATATGACTAGAAAATATTTTTTTCAACTTGACATTCGTTTGCAAAACAGCCGAAAAAAATTATTGTTTTTTTTACGTTTTTTTCATCTTGGCAGTCGTTTGCTGAATAATAATAGCATGTTATAATTTTTTGTTTGAGGAACATATTTTCCATTCATCTTTAAATGATCTTTGTTTGTTTCGAAATACCATGATGGCTGCGAACGAAGTACCTAGTTACGTTCGCAATTAAATGATATGATACCGCCGACAGAAATTCTAGCAGCTGGCAGTTGTCGGAAGGCCACTTGTCAATTGTCCATGTTCGGATATTCTAGCTGCTGGCAGCTAACTCCACACTGCTTATATATATATATATATATATATATATATATATATATATATATATATATATATATGTATAAACAGCTCGTTGTTCCCTCCGGGAGAAAGTACAGGCGGACTAACCTCCGGGGTATCGGTTTGAATTATGTCAAAAAAAAATTCATATATGTGGTGAGGGGGACATATTGCATAGGTTTATCAAGAGAGGGGTAACGATTTCTGACCCAAAATTTATATATACATATATATTATTTTCATCTGAAAAACAATGCGTTGTTCCCTCGGAGTGATATATGCAAATGAAGATTCGATAACTAAGTTACCTCCAGTTATATTGCCATTCATTGGAGGGTAGTATGTTATATTTTATAAGCTTTTATTCAGTTTCACTTATTAGTTAGTTCATTTGTTAGTTTGGGTCAAATCATTCAAGTGAATTTTGACTGACTTCCAGTCATCCGATTAGTTTGAAATTTGATGGATGTTCATAATTCCGTGACAATGCATTATGGAACTTTTGTTAGAGAAAAAACAAAATGGCGACTCTGAGATGACGTTAATAATTATGGCCCGATTTGACTCAAACTTGGTATGTGGGGGTTTTCAAGGTCGGAGATTATGAATTTTTTGTCAAAATCCATAAATTTAGGATGGTGGCTCCAAGATGGGGAACGGGTTTTGTGATCATGGTCCTATTCGATTCAAAATTGGTAAGCGGGAGTTTTCGGATTCGGAGATTATGAATTTTTGGTCAACATTTATGAATTCAGGATGTCGGCCCCAAGATGGAGGAAGACTTTTCTGATTATGGTCATATTTTATTCAAAATTGGATGTCGGGCGTTTTCGGGGTCGGAGATGATGTAATTTTTGTCAAAATTCATAAATTCAAGATGGCGGCCCCAATATGGGGAACGGGTTTTGTGATCATGGTCCTATTCGATTCAAAATTGGTAAGCGGGAGTTTTCGGATTCGGAGATTATGAATTTTTGGTCAACATTTATGAATTCAGGATGTCGTCCCCCAAGATGGAGGAAGACTTTTCTGATTATGGTCATATTTTATTCAAAATTGGTATGTAGGGTTTTCAGGTTGGGAGATTATGAATTTTTTGTCAAAATCTATAAATTCAAGATAGCGACTTCAGGATGGGAAACGAGTTTTGTGTTTATGGTCAGATTTTATTCAAAATTGGTGTGTGGGGTCGGAGATCATGATTTTTTCAGCTCCAAACTTATAGGGAAGAGACCTTGTAATAACGATGCTCTATTAGAAATCAACAGATTAAAGCGCACTAACTAAAAAGCAAAAAATAAAATAACTTATAAGAAACCTTTCTGAAGACAAGCTTTTATTAAGCTGACAATTATTTAATTGTTTTTTGTTGAATTATTTGGTTTTAAAAAGCTTGTCGCGCGAATTGTAATAAAATTAATACTTCGACAAGTTGTTACTTACCAACCAATCACTGCCCAATCAAATTAATTGGTACCTATTTTTATGAACACTACGCGCGACAAGCTTTTTGAAACCAAATAATTCAACAAAAAAATAATTAAATAATTGTCAGCGATGACTTAAACTTATTTTATAAGTTTTAGTACACGGCTTACATAAAAAGGATTTTTTTTTAATATACTTACCTAAATATATTCTAGTTAAATAACCATTTTCATATTTTTATTTTCACACTGATTGGCAATGGAATAAAGTGGACGATTTAATTTTTAATCTCATTTAATAACAAATTTTGAATAAAGTTCAAAGTTTCACAAATTTGAAATAGTTCAACAAAAACGCAGACCCTGCTGTACTGTTGCTTTTATTACAGTTATTTAGTCTAATAAAAACATGCTTCTTGATTGTTGAAACTTCTTAGGCAGACAAGTTGAATCGGAAAGTTGAATAAATACACCACGCATGAAAATTTAATGTGTGCAATTTGTAATAGGATTTGAATTTTATTCAAGTATAACTTCAATTCTCTAACAATCAACTTTAATGTTCTTTTTTACATACATAATAATTATCATATTGCATTAACACTCATATTCAGACTTTCCAGAGAATTTCCAAAAAAATACTCACTCGCATGAAAACGTTAGAAATTAGTACGCTCATTTTCAAAAAAGCTATCGAGAAGAGTAGGTAATTAGAAATTACAAATTGGTCAAAATATGGGTGTGATAGTCATCAATGGGTGTGAAGTTAGCCACATCTACAACTACACTGAGAAAAATAAAATCTCGAATTTTTTATTTTTTCCTTTTCCGTTTTTTTACATGGATTTTTATTCAGTTAGGGACGTGAATATACTATTATTTCCAGTTTCAACTGAACGTGAGAAAATTTGATCAGCTTGATGAATAAGTTCGATTTGAGAAAGTGGAATGGTGGTGAGGTTATTTAAAAAAAATCACAGACGCCACAAATGACTTTGTACACCGCTGTGCTTGGCATATGTCATTGTTATTGGCCTTTTTCTCATTTTTCATATGGCGCCAGAATTTTCCAGGCTGTCAAATGGGTGAAATGGGGGTTGATATTATTTGAAAATACACAGATGCCGCAAATGGCTTTCTACAACATTTGCACATAATTGGAGTTGTATACCGGTGCCACGTTATTGTTTGCCACTCTCGCAAATGAGGTGGAATAAGGGAGTGGTAGTTGTTTAGATATTTATTGAATAATATATGATACAAAATACGTAAAACAAATTGATTACGTAACTAGTTTATGTCGATATATCGCTTCATCAGAAAAGTTCATTATAAAATAAAAATATTCTGGAATTCCATCAGAGACGAAGAGAAGACCGCTAACAAATAAATATCAAAAGCAGAAAGGTTTACAAAGCCATTTGTGGCCTTTGTGAATTTTAAAAATATATCAACCACCCCTTTGACGGCCTGGCAAATTCTGGTGTGATGAAGAGAAGACCAATATCAATATTGTATATTAAGCACAAAGGTGTATAAACCATTTGTGGTCTCTGTGAATTTTCAATATATATATCAACTCCCATCCCCCCCCTTTGGCAGCCTGCAAGCAACATCGCGTGCGTTTAGTACTTGAACCCAACAAGGAAGGTGCGAGTTAAAACGCCCTAACAACTGGTAGCATAGTAGCTTATTTGCAGATGCAGGCGTCTTATCAGAAAGAGCCCGAGATAAGACGATAGATATGCCGTCCTTCAGAGGGGACGTTAAGATGGAGGTCCCGAGTCCATAGATATTGAGCTCGTTAAGGAACCCTACCTCTGAAATAACAGAGGATTCGACAAAATTTCCCGTTGGGGGGAGTGTGCTCACCGGCATCGGTGTTTAGCCCTGGTCGCAGAAATAGGCCGACGTTAAATAAAGCAATAAAAAAATATCAGAAAGATGTACAAAGCCATTTTCAAATTACAACAACCCTTGTTTTCACCTCCTTTGGCGGCGTGGCAAATTCTGGCGCCATATTAATGATGAAGGAAACACTTATAACAATAACATATGAGAAGCAGAAAGGTGTACAAGGCCATTTGGGCGACAGTGAATTATTTGAAATAACTTCACCACTTCTTCAAATCGAACTTATTCATCGGTCTGATAAAAATTTCTCACTCTCAGTTGAAACTGGAAATCTCAGTATATTCACGCCCCCAACTAAATAAAAACCTATGTGAAAAAACGGAAAACGTGAAAATAAAATAATCGATATTTTAGCTTTCTCACTGTACTTGTGGATGTGGCTAACTTCAGATCCGTCATCATTATCCAGAAACGTTCTGTTCGTTCAGTGGACTGTATAAATAATAATTTGTGGTAAATTCGCAAACACACAGAACTGATCAAAGTGTCACTCACCCATGTGCCTCCGTCGGGGAATCTGATCTTCAGCCAATAGATACTTCGTCTAGTCTTCCTGGCGGTACCGCCGCTAATCACATTTACACTAACTCTAAGGATGAGGAATATCTTGAGTAATAAGCGTTATATCAATGAGAAAACACAAACTCGAGAAAAAACTAAAATGCTATGTTCTTTCCATAAGATCTAGGAACTCAATGTCTATCTTCACATTTCTCCTCTTCCGTCTCATTTTCCCACTCCCACAAGTGACTATATCAGTCTGTGTGATACCTCACGCGCAAAATAAGGTCGAAAGAGTTGAATCATGCAAATGAAAAATTCCCATTTGAAATATACAATATACATATAAAATCCCTTGGCAAAATTAATTATAATTATAATAACAAAAAAAACAAATGCGTCAAGACGCAACATAACCGCTCACCTAAAATTACGCGAGAAAGTTTACCCAAAAAATAAGCCAAGAGATGCTTATAGTCTAACAAAATTCTAATGTTCTATAGAAGGTAAGGGACATACCTTCGTAACAGGACGCTTGAGTGTCCCTTTAGCAGTTTTGACAGTAACAACTCGTGTAATACCATCTATACCACCGTGTTCCTCGACTACTCGAGCTAAATGCCACTTCAATGGGGGTGAAAGGTAATCTTTGAGAAGAACCAAATCACCGGTTCTAATAGGAACAGATGGATCTGTCCATTTTGATCGTTGAAGGAGAGTATGGAGGTATTCCCTGTGCCATTTCAACCAGAATGATTGTTGAATTTTCTGAACGATCTGCCATCGTCCTAAACGTCCCATTTTGATATCAGTAAGGTCCTCATCTGGCAAGGAGTTTAGAGGGGCTAGGGTCAGAAAATGACCGGGAGTTAGTGCTGAAACGTCATTCGGATCAGAGCTAATGGGTCCTAATGGCCTTGAGTTCAAAATTGCTTCGATTTGTGTCAAAACTGTATAAAACTCCTCATACGTGAGAAGTTGTTCTCCAACCACGCGAATGAGGTGCCCCTTAACCGATTTTATTCCCGCCTCCCATAAACCTCCAAAATTAGGGGAAAGCGGAGGGATTCTGTGGAACTGGATACCTTCAGTCCATCAGGTCAGATATTTGTCTGGCAGCACCACAAAAATTCGTTCCCTGATCACTATATATATGACTACAGGAACCACGACGAGAAACGAAACGCCGCAACGCTCCAAGGAAGGCATCACTCGAAAGGTCGGACGCCAACTCTAAGTGAATAGCCTTGGTTGCCATGCATACAAAAAGGCATATATAGGCCTTGTATACTTTGGAACCACGAGTTCGTCCCAACGTAATGGAAAATGGACCACCATAGTCTACTCCAGCCTTGGAAAATGGTTTTATTTGAGAAATCCTATAGTGAGGAATATTACCCATGATAGGCTGTGGAGCGGACGGGAAAACATCTAAAACACTTCGACAGAATTCTACGAATGGTTCGTTTGGGACTTAATATCCAGTATCTCTGAATAAGTAAGTGATGCAATGTTTGATATCCTGGATGCAGATATTTATTATGTGTGTGCTGAATAACTAATTCAGTAAACTTATGATTGCTAGCGAGGAGAGCTGGATGTTTTTGTTGAAAAGACAATTTTGAAAAGACTAAGCGCCCCCCAACTCTCAATACACCTTTTTCATCAACAAAGGGTGTTAGTTTTGCGAGACATTTGGGAAGGAGTTTCTCTTTTCGAATGAGGGCAAGCTCATGAGAGAAGGAATCAATCTGAGCAAACCTTAACAAATACAACTCAGCTAACTCAAAATCAGCAATAGTGAGAGCACCATTTTTATGATTATTGAGAAATCGAATATTATGAATAAAACGTAAAACGTACGATAGAATTCGTTTGATTTTGGTTAAAGATGAGAATTTTTCTAATAACTTTTGAAGGAGTTCTGTCTGCACCATGGCAATGCAAACATTTTTTTGTGTTTCTTCTTTGGTATCAAAGAAGTGTGAACTCTGGAGAATGGCCGGGGGCCAACCGTCCTCGGGCTCTCTTAGCCAAGATGGCCCCGCCCACCACAAGGAATTAGTGAGAAGTTCCGATGGAAGCAAACCCCTGGATGCTGGATCCGCCGGGTTATCTTCCGAAGACACATGGTGCCAATGGATCGGAGGGACATTGTCTTGAATTTTAGTGACACGATTGGAGACAAAACATGTCCATTTATGAGGACTACTTTGTATCCATGCTAGAGCTGTGGTGGAATCGGTATAGGCAAAAACTTGAGAAAATTCGAGTTTTTCTTGGAAAACCCTTTGAGCGTAACAAATCAAATCAGATAACAACAAGGCACCACACAGCTCGAGACGAGGTATAGATATTCTCTTTGTAGGTGATACTCTAGACTTGGCACATATGAGGTGTGTAGTAATATGATGATCGCTGTGCACAATCCTGATGTAAATCACAGCCGCATAGCCCTTCTGACTTGCATCGGCAAACCCATGCAATTGGCAAGATGAAAAACAATATGACATAATAAGGCGGGGAACTTGGATTGAAGACAGAACACCAAATTCAGATTTAAGCTGAGACCAAAGTTTAACTATGCCTTCAGGGGGAGCACTATCCCAATCTATACCAATAGTCCATAAAATCTGGATGAGATTCTTTATGAAAAGCACAACAGGACTAAGAAATCCTAACGGATCGTAAATTCTTGCTAATTCGGACAATATAGATCTTTTCGTACAGGGTTTATTGAGGGGTTTAACTTCGTATGAAAATGAATCAGAAACTGGGTTCTATTGAAGACTTAAAATTTTCATGACCGAATCAGGTTCTAAATCAAGCCCTAGGGGTTGTAACTGTAAAGAGGAAGCTGGTAAATGAGAGAGCAATTCGGGACTGTTGCTCGCCCACTTGCGTAATTCAAAACCACCCCTATCGAGAATTCGAATCAGATCTGTTTGAAGTTTGAGTGCCTCTGGTAGCGAATGACTTCCTGATACAACATCGTCAACAAATATATCATTCTCCAGAATTCCAGCAACGGGCGGACTTTCATACCTATATTCCTTTGCTAATTGTCGAATCGTATTTATTGCGAGGTAAGGAGAAGGAGTCAGACCATACTTCACTGTTTTGAGTCGATAATCTTGAATAGGTTCCGAAGGAGAAAACCTCCATAGAATTCTTTGATAGTCCTGGTGATTCTTAGTGACAAGAATTCGTCGATACATTTGTTTTATATCACTTGTAAAACAAATAGGGTGAAGGCGAAATCTCAGGAGAATATTAACTAGGTCGGGCTGCAATTTGGGCCCTCGTAAGAGAGTGTCATTCAAGGACAAACCATTTGAACATTTTGAAGAGGCGTCAAACACCACCCTCAATTTAGTAGTGGAACTTTCTGGTTTCAAGACGCAATGGTGGGGAATATAATAAGAGCGAGAACACATTGCATTTCCAGAAATCAATTCCATGTGATTAGAAGAGATGTAATCTTCCATGAATTCAGAATATTGGGCATAAAGTTCAGGAGATTTCAGAAGACGGCGCTCCAGAGATTGAAAACGTTTCAAAGCAATATCTCGAGAATCGGTTCGCGATAAGGTTTGGTTATATATTGTTTCAGCTAAGATATCATCAGGTGACGATACGGCAGCTGACGGAAATTGTTCAAGTTCCCATAATCGTTTAACTAAGTTTTCTAAATTACTATCGCAACTAGTAAAGAATGTGTTGACCTCTGCCGATGGAAAATTGACCTTTCCCATAATTATCCACCCAAATATCGTGTCGAGGGCTACAGGTTCATTTATTGAAATTTGCGGGCTCCCACCTTTATAATGTGTGCGAAAACATCTGCTCCCAACAACATCTCCACGGGGCGTGAAATATTAAAATTTGGGTCAGCAAGTTTAAGATTCGCAAAATTACTGAATTTGTCAATTGATATATTTGTACAAGGCATATTCGAGCAGATTTGAGGAAGCACTACAAGATCTACAGGTAAAATAGGTTGAATTTCACCCCTAGGTTCAATGGTACACGAAACCCCTTGATTTGCATAAGAATGTATTTGTCCAACACCCTTAATATCAATAGACATTTCCATACGAGTGAGCCCTAGTTTATCGCAACATTTTTTCGCAATGAAGGAGCACTGACTTGCACTATCTAAAAGAACGCGAACAGGTTGGTATTTTCCACGAGAATCTAACACTTCAATCATGGCAGTTGAGAGTAAAACTGTACTTTTAATGTTCGAAAATAAATTCACCTGAGAGACAGTTTGGGTTTGGGGTACGGGATTATTTGGAATTGCATGGACCGGGTTGTTAGAATCAGAGTTCATATCATCGACAGGGGTCCTTTGAGAGTTTTTAAAATCGAAATGTAAGTAAGTATGATGAGAAAGTGAACATTTTCGGCACACAGAATTAGAGGTACAATGAGAGACAGTATGTTTAGTTCCCAAACAATTTGTACACCACCTTCTACTCCTTACCAGATTGTACCTTTCCTTTGGAGAACTTAATAAGAATGTTGGGCAATTATAAATGTGGTGATCTTTGTTACACAACTGACAAGTATTGGGGTTTGAAGAAGAATTAACAATAAAACTAGCACTGGCTTTCGATTTCATCACCTTATTGAAAATAGGGGATGCCGTCTTGAAATTTGACTTAAAACTTAAATTTTCAAGTATCGCGAGGTTTTCAGAAAAGGTATCCAGAAGATGCCGCAAAGCCATGAGGTTTTCTGAAGAATTTTTTTTTTGTGCTTTCAATCGAATGCCAGTGGGATGCTGCTATTAATCTTTTATTTTCGTACCTTTTTTTCAACGAATTGTAGGCAACAATATAGTTTTGTCCCACAAGTGGGGTACATTTTACAATTGAAAGCGGGTTACCCTTCAATAAATATTAAGTAGTTTATTTATCAATGTTAGATAGAGAATCGTTAGTATGTATCATCGAATCATACATATCAATGAAAGTTTGCCATTCTTTCATATCCCCATCGAAAATGGGAAGTTCAAGTTTAGGAAGTTTAATGTTACAATTTCTGGTTGAACTAGCACCTGAAACTGGATCATTCTCGAATAATTGGGTATAAATTGCCTGAATATGATAATAATCCCCATCGAAGTCTTTCAGTATTTGATTGTGAGAGGTTAAATCAGCATTGTCTTGACCAGAAACCTGACTCAAAATATTCGAATGAATGCTATTAAAATTACTACACAACACTTCCATGTGTTTATAGCGGCATTTAAAGTTATTATGAATTGAATTATCGATCAATGCTTGATCCGCCACCCTTTTCAATTCACTAAGTTTTATGAGTTCTGTTTCTCTTTGAGCAATGAAAGATTTCAATTTCCTAGCTTCTACAGACATAATAAGAAATGAGAGTTCAAATTGTTCAGAGCGAGTTAAAATTGCAATTAAGTGAGATGCGAGAACAACCGCGCAATAATCATTAAAAATTTTCCCAATCAGCAAATTATAATAATTCCAAATCGAGTTAACAGAAGAAATATATTGGAATCGTACTGACCTACTTATTTCGGTCAGCTGAGAAGCTCAAGGTCGTTCCCAGGTGTCGAAGTCGGTGTGGCCCAAGAGGGGTAAATAATACGTGACGTAGGTGCGCAATTTATGTGCATATGACAATACTATACGGTACTTAAGGAAGGTAGGGAGTATGCGCTACTTATTTATGAATGGCTATGAAGATATTATAAATATTAATTTGTGGTAAAAGGGTTCGAAATTATTTCAAATTTGAATCTTTCACTTGTTGCGAAATAAACCAAAGTGAATCCGGCTCGAAGGACCAAAAAATGTTCGTTCAGTGGACTGTATAAATATTAATTTGTGGTAAATTCGCAAACACACAGAACTGATCAAAGTGTCACTCACCCATGTGCCTCCGTCGGGGAATCTGATCTTCAGCCAATAGATACTTCGTCTAGTCTTCCTGGCGGTACCGCCGCTAATCACATTTACACTAATTCTAAGGATGAGGAATATCTTGAGTAATAAGCGTTATATCAATGAGAAAACACAAACTCGAGAAAAAACTAAAATGCTATGTTCTTTCCATAAGATCTAGGAACTCAATGTCTATCTTCACATTTCTCCTCTTCCGTCTCATTTTCCCACTCCCACAAGTGACTATATCAGTCTGTGTGATACCTCACGCGCAAAATAAGGTCGAAAGAGTTGAATCATGCAAATGAAAAATTCCCATTTGAAATATACAATATACATATAAAATCCCTTGGCAAAATTAATTATAATTATAATAACAAAAAAAAACAAATGCGTCAAGACGCAACACGTTCTGTAAAATCATAGTAAACAACTATTAGGACTATTCCCATTCACAATATAAAAAATAAACGGATATGGATTTTCATTAAAACAACTAATGAGAGTCACTGATAGGAGATCATATTAACTGACATCACCCAAATACCAAAAAAAATATTTAACTCTCGAATGTGTTCAAATGAAGGCTTGTTTCAATTCTTATATATATTTTTTATCCATACCTTTCAGTGTTTTCGATAATATACAGGGTGTTTCTTATTAACTAATTTTACCGTTTAAAAATTATTCTCTCAAATACATTTTTGTTTATAGTTACATGAATTGGTTTTTCTCGTAAGTAAGATGCAAATGAATAAGGTTCATTTTTTTATGCGAACGCCAACCAAAAAAATATCAAGAGACCAGATTTGCTCGTAAGTAAGATGCAAATGAATAAGGTTAATTTTTTTATGCGAACGTCTAACGAAAAAATATCAAGAGACCAGATTTGCTCGTAAGTAAGATGCAAATGAATAAGGTTAATTTTTTTATGCAAACGTCAAACGAAAAAATATCAAGAGACCAGATTTGCTCGTAAAGGAATGAGGATTTCCCTTTAAAATGATTCAGTGAAGATCCCGCATGAACGCCACTGGCAAGAATAAAAAATTATGTTGTATAGCAGAAAATGCCTTTTGAAGCATAGAAGATGCATACACGTTTCACAAAGATATCTAACGTCATACCAAAGTTATAAAAATTATTTTCTTAAAACAAAAGTTAAGACCTTTAGGACATGTTCATATGAAGTTTTTTTCTCAAAATTACCAAACGAATTACCTCCTCTAATATAAGCATGTTATTAAGAAACACCCTGTATATAAATTATTTCCTTCGAATGATAGCCAATACACTTACTCGACAGTTTACGTGAAGGAATACCAAGCATTCTGATGAAACACATATCCAAATTGTTGAATTTTGCATAGGTATTGACAATCTTATACCCCAGATAACAATTTTCACTACATTTCAACCATGAATCAAAAAATCAATCCACTACCTTGAAATGTTCAATGGTTGATAAAAAAACTTATGAATTCCAACCACAAAAACACCATACTTATTACCAAAATTGAACAATTTCCTCGGAAGAAATAAGCGCCATCTAGAACGGGAAAAACTGTATTTCACATATTTTATGTGCTAAGGAGGGAAGTACGTGTGGCAATTTGCGCGACATAAAAGCGACACTAGCGCTGGTGGCAAATCGCTCAACTCAGCGACATCACTCGGAATGACCTCCATGCATTTTTTCGCAGATGGATAGAGATGGCATAGTAATCACCAGTAGTGAAAGATTATGTGAGATTCGTAGTTACCTCCGATATCGGAGGTAAGAAAGGTATATATGAGGGAAGTACGTTCGGTATATATGTATTTCGGAGGTAGCAACGAGGGGTGAATAGGTATATATATATATATATAAGGGTTTATGGAGCTATATATATATATATAGCTCCATAAACCCTCAAATAAAACTAAAGTTACACCAAAATGATGAATATAGTCAAGGTCATCTATCTAGTACTTTTTACGGAGACGATCCAGTACGAAAATTTTTACTCTAGGAACAACGCTGTTGTCACTTGTCCTTGTCACTTGTCACACATGCTGCCATTTGGGAAAGAAAATAAATTCCAAATCCTTTGTGATTTGTGAGATTTTCGCCTCCGCCATCATGGACGTATATATATATATAATTATTTATACGTCCATGTCCGCCATCATCAACTCTTGTCTATGCCTCCGCCTCCTGACCGTGGGTGAGGTGTGAGGACTGTTGGGAGTCAGGTTTATTTTCATGTGCGTGTACAGCCATAGTTATCAGCTAAAATATTTATATATTCGTAAAGCAAATTACATGTATGTGAAGTAACCAGGCCAAATGACAGCGAATTTGTCGGAAAGAGAGAATACCTGATCTGAGAAAGTTTTCAAGTTTTTGTGTGCAATAGGGCAATCCAACGACCTGTCAAAATAAATTCAATATTGCGCCAATGGTCAAATAACTCCAAAGTCACTGTTTGGTTACCCTAGATTCATTGATTTTTTGCTGTAAATTGCGGACTTTGATTAGTGTAGTGTTTGTCTTTTTTTTAAATGCCTGCGATATATATTAAAGTTGGTTGTGGAAGCCGTTCTAATCTCATTTTATGCCGTTTCTGCAGAGACGAAACACAGGTTTTCAACGGAGAAAAACGATTTTTCTAAACTTCGCAGGGCTTCCTGGATTGCAGCAATTAAGAGAAACGATCTGGTAGAATCTATTTTGAAACACCAAAAAGTTTGCAGTAAACACTTTATAACTGGTAGGAGTTTTATTAAATAAATCTACTCGTAACTCTCCTATTAGGGTAATAGGGCGTTTATACTCAAGGTAGTAACTTCTAAGCAAACCTGCTGCTCTTGAAGATAAACACCATCCTGACTGTGGACCGTGTCAACATGTGGGGCATGTGTCTCAAAAATGTAAGAAAGCGAGCAGCAGTTGTTAACAGAAAGGATAAACTAGATAAAAGGAGAAAACTGACCGAAACTGAGGTAAAAAATTGTAAATAGTATTCCTATTTTGTGTAAATTATTTTAAAAGCTTTACAACCATTCATTGGAGTATGTATAGTTAATGGTCCTAGAAGATCCCAGGTCGAAAAAGCTCATTTCATTATTTGACCATCGCCGCCATATTGAAAAGTCACGTGGTTTGGATTCCCCTATAGTATTTGAGCATAAACATTTATATATTTGTTGATAACATTTAATGTTTGTGAAGTTATACAAGCATCTCTTTCTCTACGCTGGTATCCAGGCCAGATGACAGTGGATTTGTCGGAAAGAGAGAAATACCTGATCTGGTGAAATTGACACCGAAAGAAGTCAGAAAACCAAGAAACCCAACTGAAGAAGAAGTGATTTGTGATATAGATATTTCCAAGGTAATTTATCAGATGATCAAAAAATAATTTGTACTCATCTTGTATTGAGATTATTTCATGACTGACTCAATTTCCACAGATAAGGAAACAGGATGGCACAAGAACACTATGGATTACCAGAAGATTCTATAACACATAGTAGTAGGAATCACTTTGATGCCAGTCATTGCTTTCTAAAGCGAGAAATAATAAAGGAAGAGCCCATAGAAAATAAATGCTTCAGTGAATATAGTTTGTGTGATGAAAGCCTCCAAAAGGAAGCTGTGGATGGAAAATTTTATGAACCGGTTTCTAGCAATTGTGAGAAAAATCCTAGAGAATCAAAGCCTTCTCTGACTCGTAAGTATCTATTACATTTGCGAATTGATGATTGCCCACAATTTCAATTGTTTCTACTAATATTCACATGCAAATTAATGTTGTGGACACAAGTCTGAAGTTGAAATCTGGAGGTATAGTTATTCTAATCCCAATTGGAACGGCAATAAAAATAAAAGCACTACGAGGAGTGTTCATATGCACTGCCCGGCAAATGGAAAATTTATATACTACCAGTGTTTTTACTTTCAAAGCGTTCCTGGTACAATCATAAAAAAGTTCTGTCGTGTGGAAGATAATTCCTTCTCGAAACTTTTTATGTCGGTCCAATTTGGATTAGAAATACTATACTTTTTTGAGTTTTGAGTTTGTCTCGTTTGCGTCATTTCTGTCATTGTTGAGCAATGTTATGTAGCTAGAGTTATTCCTAGGTTGAATGGAAGAGCAGTTGCATCCTTCTCTGGATGACTGAATTCTGTCTTTTCTTAATCTGAATAAAAACATATTATTTTTGGTGTGTGCTACTTGTGATGTGATTCCTCTTTCAACTATAGTTTAAGTTTTTGTGTTGGGGGATCTGGTTTTCAAATTTCATATTTCTTTCTTATTTTCCAGCTCTTTTGCTATTGTATATCCTCTGTTGTGCCTGTTTAAAGTTTGAGAATGCTGCATATCTAACTCATATTGATATTATTTGATAGTATCTTCAGTACAGATAGATTTTTTCGCACTGAAAAGTCAGTTTGCAATTGTATTTCATATTGTCCCTGTTGTCCTCAACACAGAGAGTGATGATTTGATCTTCGATCTTCTTCATCTTCATTTTAATTTTTTTGAAATCCCAAGTAATTAAATGCCTAACTAGAACCTGAAAACTCGTTCCAAATAATCTTATCCTGCTGGGAACTTATAAGGGGCTTATCATTAGTGAATTTTTATATGCAGTGAGCATGTAAAGGTGGGAATAAATTTGCTGAAGTCTTTACAGAGAAAAATCGCTCTTACACGTCAATTTTGATATTTGATTGTTCAGGTTTTGACACATAACTCTTTTGGGTGATATCATAATTGTGCCAGTTAGGACGTCATCAACATTTCTTATTTGATAGTGTTATTTGAAAGAAGATATTTCTTTGCATACAATACGTTAAATTTTATGACATGGTACATGAGGAAATTGCAGAGAAGGAATTAATTGAATGTTAAAAGCACGCACTACTTATGATATGACCCTGGTAGATACAGTCTAGAGGTGGCTGCAGAAAACCTGTACATTTCTGAGAGTAAGTTGAGTGTATTTTTTGCATTTGTAACATTTTCTGATATCCACTTTGGTTTTTTCATTGATTGTATGTGAACTTTCCTCAGAGGAAAAGCTTCATTTAAAAAACTTATGAGTTGAGAAATGAATCTATTGTACATATCATCCACTTTTTCTGCTTCATATACACTCAACCAGGTCTCATTTGATAATAGCTGAAACAACTTGTCATAGTTTTTTGTGCTGAACGAACGTTTCCACTCATGAATGTCTTCTGAATTTATTTCATTTTTTTTTACACAAATGTATTGTCCATAATGATCAGATATATTAGTATTCATGACCTTTACAGAGTAAGTTATTGTACTGGAGACATATATATTATCCAAGCAAGTTGAGCTAAGCATAGTAACTCTAGTTGGTTCATCTATCGTGAATATCATATTAAAGGAATTCAGCAAATTGGTTACTAGGTGTATGTGCCTTTCACTTTTTGAAATGTTTAACATGTCTATGTTGAAATCTCCAGCAACCAGAACACATTTACACCTTCGTGGCTCGTTCTAAAAGAAGATCTATTTTTTCAAGATAATATTCAATACTGGTTGCTGGGGGTTTGTACACTACACAAATGATATAATGAGTATTATCAATTCTTATTTCAGCACCACAACATTCAAAATCATATTCTTCACTTAAATTATTTATGTCATCCCTTATTAAAGGATTCAATAGTGTTAAGGCATATAAGGCTACTCCACCATGTGCCCCTTGATTTTTGCGACAAAAAGATGAGATTAATTTATAATTTTTTAGATGGAATGCTTCCAAACTGTCTGCTGTTTGCCAATGTTCAGTGAGGGCAATGACATTTACCTTGAGGTCTTGTACTATTACACTAACATTATTTATACAATTTGAAATACTTTTAACATTTTGATGAAATAGACTTATACATATATTTTCTTTTATATTTTTATCTGGAGATGAACATGTTAATTGCTATACCTTCTTTGTTTTCTTTGCTTCTAGCTCAAGAAGCCTCTTATAACAGTGACATTCAGGGTCAAAAACTTTATGGTTTGTTGTCAGCGCTTTCTTCAGTCTCCTATTTGTCTCAGTACAATTGATACAATTTACATTTTCAGGATTAGGACAATCATTTGATTGGTGTTAACGTTCTTCTTATTTTTTGTGACATGTGAGTTCAAATATGTTTATAAAAATTCGACATAGTCCAATAGAATTTGATATTTGTGGACTGTCTTGACATATCATTGGACACTTTTATTTCTCCATTGCATATGAAGCAGGTAGTTGCCAATTGCACTTTAATTAGCAGAAGAACCTGCCGAGACTTTCACTTTCAAATCTATTTCATTTCCATTGAATTTGATATTTTTTGTTTGTTTGTTTTGTTTTATCATGATTTTTTTCTTGCTCCTTATCAGTGTTCATTTTGGTAATCTCATTTTTATTTATTATTATTGGATGTTTCACTTCCACATTTAGGATCGGATCTATTTATTTTGTAATTTTTTTGTGCGGAATATTTTGTTTTATTTGACAGTACTTCGAAATTTTTCCATTTATCTCCCAAGTCATAGAGGATTTTTCTGTAAACACTAGGAACAACGAAATTCTTACAATTTTTGTAAAATAAACCATACTAATTTTTTACTTTATTTTGATCGTTGATGTTAATGATGTTAGGTTAGTTAGGATGCAAAAAACCAGTTACAACAAAATCAGGGTTTCAAATGAAATGTTTTAAAACAATTTTTTTTTATCTGTAATGGACAACCCTACTTTGCATTCGCTACATGACCAACGAGTTCTGTGAGTTTTTTTTTTGCAGTGCTGCAAACTGCACAACGCCTAGAAGTTCCATACTCACGAAGGTGTTTTGCTTGATCATGCCGGAGCGCCTTTGGTATTTGTACTTTGTATCTGTTTTCAACCAAGGGTGACATAGATCTGCCCATTTTCTTTTTTAGTGAATTAGCACCGACTAAATATGTTACGATTTCAAGACGGAAATCTTTGATTTTCATTTTACTTTTTGTTGATTGTTATTATAAAATGAATGCATTTACCAACGCGGTATCAGTGAAATGCCAAAAAAGGCAATGCTACCATTTTCGGCTTTTGCGGTCGATCGCAAAATATGATTTATGCATATCTGCTCGATCTACTCCGCCCATACAGCGTCTGTGATTTTTTACGGAAATGGGGCTCCCATCCTTTTCTTTTTTTCTACACGTGCATTTTCTTCCGGGTTGTGTATAGTAGAAGCCACAGTAACTGCTCTTTTGTCCTTCCATTTCACACAGCTCAGCATCGCCCTTCTTGTAGACCAGTCCCACTCTCCCCTAGCCAAAGCTTTATCAGTTTTCAATTTAGGAAAAATGTTTCTATTCTGTCGCACTGTTCCGCAACAATATATTTTCTTTTTATACATGTCCCGCATTACCCTTTCTGTAGTGAAAAAGTTATCAAAATACACGTGGTATCCTTAACCCTCTAAACCATCAGTCATTGTGTGGACAACCCTTTCTCCCATGCCAAGATCATTTCTATTGTCAGCCTCTTCTTCATCTTCGCCTTCCTTTCGATTTCTTTTTCTTCCTCTTTTTGTTTCTTTTTTTTTTCTTTTCAGCATTTCCGGTATATACTTCAAAGTTACAAATATAGCCTGTCAAATCTGCTCGAACCCATACCTTGTAGCCCCTCTTTATGGGCTTTTAAGGCATAAATTGTTTGAATGTCGACCTGCCTTTGTACTTCACCATACTCTCGTAGTTGGATTATAATAATGTTGAAATTTTGATTTTAGACCATCAATAAAAGGGCGAATTTTATATAATACATCAAAGTTAGGTTGACCCCTTTTTGGCATGAGCGAGTTATCGTTCAAATGAATATTGGTAAGTAGAAAACCAAACCGATTTACATTCATTAGTGAAGAAATATAAGGATCCCGAAGTTCTGGTTGTGATGACCAATAGTCCCTGTAGCTGAGAAGGTTTTTTATCCCCATTAGGATTTGCTAAAAATGTTCTCATTTCGATGAGAGTTGCAGGTTCAAACCTTTTTCCTGATTGTGTGCAATATAAATTTGTTTGATGCACCAATTCATTCAGAAAAAGGTCGTCAAAAAACACTGGAAAATACTCAATCGGTATAGATTTTCCAGCAACATTTTTTGGACCCAAATCCTCAGTAAAAGTTATCATATCAGGAGTAAAAGATCTTTTG
The DNA here is from genome assembly GCA_018342105.1 of Gonioctena quinquepunctata. Taxonomy (NCBI): domain Eukaryota; kingdom Metazoa; phylum Arthropoda; class Insecta; order Coleoptera; family Chrysomelidae; genus Gonioctena; species Gonioctena quinquepunctata. Next base: position 579,767 of record JAFIRS010000559.1, read on the forward strand.
CTCCATCTTACTAGCGACAAAGGTATATCATCCTCCGAGCAGTCACTATCAGGAGCACTATTACTTCCATTAATATTTTGCCCTGCATCATCATCAGCTTCATCTTGTCTATCTTCTCCATAACCGCCCTCTCTATCTTCACTTTCACTAAACACCACTATTGCTGGTTCAACTAGGTCATCTTTGGCTAGAAAATCTTCATCCGGATCTGTCTGATTCACCTACTTCAGATTCCCCATCTGAAGGAATAGTGCTCAGAAGAGCATAAGCCTCATCAGATGTTATTTTGTCGATATCAACCATGCTAAACAAAAAATGAGGATATAACTATCTTGCAAAGCGATTTCAGCATGATACCATAACAAAAATACTAATTACTAATGCTAATTTGACAATACTTGTAAGGACACATATTTTCCACATATGAATAACTGAAAAACATAATAATAAGTGAAAACTTACCTGTAATGATTATATTTTTGGAAGAAACAGCTAAAATTAGGTTATCTGTAATAATTTACAATTCCAATGTGTCATTCGTATTTTGTGGATAAGTACAGATCTACATGAGTTATGCAAATGGTTGTGGTTTCGTTCGCTAGAGGACACTGCGACGCATGTCACAGCATATGTGGTATAGCAGTCTGACCACATTGCCGCCCGGAAAAATATTTAGAATTTATGGTTACATAGCGGAACCACTTCCCTTCAAAGGGTTAAACAAAAACTGTATTTAAAACAATCAACCTGTTCTTAATACTACATTTGCATCCCTCTGTATTACCTGTATTTATCTGAATATGTATTTTCCAACTGTAACTTCCGAACTATCTTGTATTTATATTTATACTAATTATCCTGTATTTGCTTTCCTCAACTTGTAATATTAATCTGTCTTGTAATTGGGATTTATCCTGTTTAGACAATAAATGTTTTTTTTAATAATACAAATAATTTAAACAGCACAATCTGTCAAACTCACCTTAATTATTAGAATAATTCCAGAAGCAGTTGGTGATGCAATTTTAAAAAATAAAACCTTCAACCACTTAATATTACACTAAACACATAATACTGTTGCATATTGTCTTATCCCTTGAATCAGATGTGAACGAGTATAGCGGGAACAAATGCGCCAACAGTTAACCCCATAAAGACAAGAAGTTCCTTTATGCGGCTTGCGGTAGGTGTTGACTGGTGGAAATCGTCATGTAAGAAAAAAGCATTATGCCCCCTCCATGCAACTTTCTCTCGCCATGGTTCCAAACGATCCAATGAATCCATTAATATCGAGGTATGTTGCCATCAATCTCATGTATCCACCATTTTGTATTTCTTTTTTCTCAATATTTTTCCCTTTCAAAGTTGATGTTTTCTATTCCATCACATTTAATTGTCATTATACCATGCAATACTATACCTATATATCCTTTTTCCAAACTCCTCCGCCTCAGTAAAACGTATTTTATTCCTGATAATACTAAATCCAATAGTCCAAGATCCCAGAGCCGGCAAACCTACGCCATTTTAGCAAAGCTGAAATTTTGAGTATGAGTAGTGTGATATGTAGTTAAGAACATAATCGTACTTGCTAGCTTGGTAGCAGGTACAAAAGTACATAAACAACTTTCTCATCTACGTTAAAGTTAGGTAATACTTTTGACAATTAATATGACCCAGTTGGCCAAGTGGTCTAAGGCGCCAGATATAAGCTCTATACATACATACATACATTTTTATTTGTCTCAAGAAAATTTACATTTTATAGACACGTCCAAACCTCAACCTAAGGACTATAGATGAATAAAATCATTAATTTGTAGTGCTGGGATATAATGGAGGTTGACAATAATTGTGATATGGAATATTGAGGAATATAAAACATATATGATCTTCATACTTACAAGATAAAATACTTTTAAGGGATGACTAAAATATGAATATATAAAATGTGAGATGTATGAAATAAAACATACAATGTATAAAATATATAGAGTATGATGTATAATATAGAGTATAAAATGTAAAAAATATATAAAATGTAAAATGTATAGAATGTCAAATGAATAAAATATAGTTAAATGTATGAATATATAATGTAACAATAAAAATGGGAAATTGTATTCAATCACTGTGATTATCCATGAACAAATGCCAATTTTCAGCAATCAACTGAGTAAATTCTTGGAAGTTGTAAATACAGTTTCTAGATAAGATATATTTCAATTTGGATTTGAATTTTTTTGGAGGTAGATCTCGAAATTGAGATGGTAAGTTGTTATAGAGTCCCGTATCAATTTTGGTAGTTTTTTGAAACCTTGTTTTTGGTTCAACTATTCTGTTTTTGTACCTTGTATCATATTCATGTATCTCTCCATGAGTTTCATAGCATTCAATATTATTTTTAATATATATTAATTTGTGGTATATAATTAAGGCATAAACAGTCATTATTCCTAGAGCCGGAAATAAAGGTCTACAACTAGACTCCCAATTTGACTTTGTAATACATCTTATGGCAGACTTTTGTAAAATTAGTAGTTTAACTATGTGTGTTTGAGCTGCATTACTCCAAGATAAAGTAGCATACTGAAGGTGTGAATGAAATAGGGAATAATAAGAAGTTAGCGCTGCTGTTTGATTTACAAGGTCTCGAACTTTTTTAATGGCAAAAACAGCCCTGGAGAGTTTAGTACACAAAAAAAAATATATATCTCGAAAGATAGTGTGGGATCAAACCCCACGCCTGACGATTTTTCTTTAATTTTTCCCATCGAATTGAGAAATGATTTGTTTATTTATTATTTGAATATTCATCCCAAAACAAATCATTTCTCAATTTCGAAGTAAAAAATGAAAGAAAAAAAAATCATCAGGCTTGGGGTTTTGAACCCACGCTAACTTTCGAGATCCAGAGCTTAAATCTAGCACCTTAGACTGCTCTACTAACTGGACAATATTAATTGTCAAAAGCTGTACCATACTTCAACGTAAATGATGAAGTTTTTTATGTATTTTTGTACCTGCTACCTGTAAAAGGGCCCCGCTTGCAAGTTTGCATATGTTCTTAACTACATATCATACTACTCATATTCAAAATTTCAGCTTTGCTAAAACGACGAAGGTTTGCCGTCTCTGGGATCTTACTCTACAACTTCGGCATACAAAAAACATGAGAAATTATATCCAAAATAGGATAAAATCATCTAAACACATGTAATATAGAAATATAAAAGAAACAAAAATATCTTCCACGTATTACCTCTCAACGATAATATCCGACTTGTATTCGCATAGATATCCTATCACTCATGTATCATTTTAAATTTCCCTCAAGCAGTTCGGATGGTTTCGTACACCTTCGAAATCGTATGAGCAAGGGCTAGACACTTGTCACACAGACTCGTATATAATAGAAAGAGACAGAGTGAGAGAAAGTCGCATGGAGGGGGCATAACGCTTTTTTCTCAGCTGACGATTTCTACTAGTCAACACCTAACGCAAGCCGCCTAAAGGAACTTCGTTACATACTGAAATACTGATTTTGGTACTGAAAATATTTAACTGAAACTGGGGTACTGAAACAGGTACTGGGGATAATTAAAGTGGTACTGAAATACTGAAGATTTGGAGATGTATACCTACTGAAAGAGTTACCCCCTCAGTTATCCCTGTATATAGGATTATCAATTAAATAGTTTGGTATGTTGAAATCACCTATTATGAGAAATTTTGTTATAATATACGCATTCAAGTATTTCCAATAGATTCAAAATATTAGCAACGCTAGTTTTCAGAGGTATGAGATAACAAAAATAAAAAAAATTATGCTTGAATACAATCTTCCAATCCATGACATATAGTAAAAAAGTTCTCTCACTACTAACAAAACATCACCACCTCTTGATAACGAGTTTGCTTCAAGGTTTCTATCTTTTCTGAAGATTGCATAATTGTCAGTAAAAAGTTCCAAGTTGTAACCGTTGGGTTGGATCCAGGATTCTGTGATGGCAATGATGTGGAAATCCAATCCAGAGACAAACTTGTAAAAGTCATTTGTTTTTGTATTGAGACCTCTGACATTTTGATAATAATGACATAAATGAAAGACTCCTGTTTAGACAAACTTGGAGGTTTTTTATGATTCTTGGATCTCCATTGATGTTTGATTAGGAGGTTTGACTTTATACAAAAACATTCTCATTTAATTCTACACAAGTGTATTCAGCTTTCCACATTTATTTAATAAACAGTATTATTATTATTATTATTTAAATTCTCATTTCACCCTAATCATTCTATATTAACAGCAAGGGGATTGGCTACTTATTTTTCAGTGTTGGCTTTATGCTTCCCATCTTTCTTGGGGGGTTTAATTAACTGAAGAAAATAGAGTTTGAAACTAATTTTCAGATTCCTGGAAAAAGATAAATTTTGACAAGGGTTCAGGATACATTTTAGCTGGTGATCAGGAAGTAGACCAGATCAAAAAGGAAATCAAAATAGAGAATACTCATGAAGATAGCTTTGAATGTACTGACGATTTGTTGAGAATAAATGCTGATTTGGAAATGCAGCCACTCAAATATGAGGATGAGATTGTTATTGCTTATGAAGACATCAAACCCGAAATACACAGGGATAAATTAAGTGGAAACAAGGCTCACCCAAACAATAATGCTAAGATTGTTCTTAATGAAAGTTGCATAGGTAGGTAATTAATATTCATTTGATTGTAAAATGTATCTCTGGATATGAAAGTATATCTTTAAGTCACAAATGAATTCACATTGGTGGCCTAACAAACTTTATTAATCAAATTACCTGATGAATTACTTACTTCCATTTCAAAATATTTGAAACCCAAATTCCAATTCAAACATTTTGATGGGTCAGAATCTTGCAGTGTCTTAATGTTTATCAAGCTTTTATTTTGAAAAGGGAAACATTCTCAATTGAATATTGAATAAAAATTTTTCTGTGAATTGAAAAATCCACGATAAAAATGAAGTTATTTATTGTGAATGTCTAACAGAAAACAACTACTTCCCCAGCTAAAGCCACGCCGGACATTGAACTACATCTGCTAGATATTCTGAAAAGCCCCCAACTAAAAAGAAAAAATCTGAACTTGAAAATTTGCATTTTCATTCAGATAGTTATTTGATTTTCTATTCCAGTCTCAATTAAGAACTCATAAAGATGAATGAGGCAAAGAAGAATGTTTTCCAAAAGAGTGTACTCACCAGAAATCATTCGTAACATTGACACAAGAGAAGCATTGCTTCACTAGGTCTTCAATACATTTTTGTCTACGAAAATCTATTTCATGCTTCCACGATCATCAGGAAGACCGGAAGAAATAATAACATTTTCAATAAAATCCGATGAAATATGAACTTTTTTTGATAGTTTGATATAATAGTTAAATAAGACATTACAAACAAACATGGAGAATCCCACTAAAACCGAAGTTGTGCGTGGGTACTCTTTTGTTGCTGCAAATGCAACGTGTTTAGACAAATTCTAAAATGCAACATGTGTATATTATCTGGCCCTTGTTCAACTGTACGTGAGAATGTTAATAGGTTATAGAATAGTTGTGAGTGACGAGAATATAAAACTTAACCAATCTGATCATAAATCTATAAAGTAACGTAAAGTATAAAAATAAGTATGAAGTAAGAACTCACTGTAAAAAAATTATCCCATTGATCTTGTATTTATTGTTCCTACAGATTTTGGAGCTGGGCCTCAACAAAATACAACTGTAGAAGAGGATGAAACAGATGTTGAAAGGGACAATGAAAAACAATTTCAATGTAAATTAGGTTCGAAATTATTTAGGCTAAGTGATAATTTGAAGAATCATGAGAGGACTCATACAGGAGAAAAACCATTTCAGTCACGAAATCATTTAGCAAAGGTGTTGAAGGTCATGAGGGACAATGGAAAAACCATTTCAATGTAAATTGTTCGAAATTTTTAGGCTAAAGTAGTGGTTTGAAGGTCCCTGAGAGGACTCATACAGGAGAAAAACCATTTCAGTGTAACTTGTGCCTGAAATCTTATGCGCGAAAATATTATTTGAATATTCACTTGAGGACTCATACTGGAGACAAACTATTCAATTGTAATTTTTGTTCGAAGTCTTTTGGGGAAAGTGGAACTTTGAAGAACCATGAGAGGACTCATACAGGAGAAAAACCATTTAAGTGTAAATTTGTTTAAGTCTTTACAATGGTATATTTGAAGAACATGAGAGGACCATAAGTGAAAACTTTAATGAAGCCGATGAAGGGACTTACAGAAAGGGAAACCATTTAAGTGTAAATTATGTTTGAAGTCTTTTACACATGGTAGTGATTTGAAGAAACATGAGAGGACTCATACAGGTGAAAAACCATTTAATTGTAACTTTTGCTCCAAGACTTTTAGGCAAAGTGGTACCTTGAAGTGCCACGAGAGGATTCATACAGGAGAAAAACCATTTACATGTAACTTGTGTTCAAAGTCTTTCAGGAGAAGTGGTGCTTTGAGGAAACATGAGAGGACTCACACATGAGAAAAACTATTACATCATTATTTTCAAAATATCCTCTAGAAGGTAGTTATTGATTGATTTAAATATCACTTGGAGGGCTCATACAGGAGAAAAACAATTCTTGTGTAAATTATTCAGGGTATTTATCACAAAATGTTACTTTGCTGATCCCTGAGAAATACTGTTTTGGTGTAACGTTGAATATACACCAAAAATAATATTATTTGGCTCATTAAACCTTGAAATAAAGTGTTTACAGCACATATTTAATTAGCATAGGTTACTTTTTTTATATAATATCAAACTAGTTTCTACACATTTGGCAATTGATTTATATTCAGTTCTCAGTTTATTGAACAATTTTGAATTTGCATACTAATATTTATGATTTTATAAAATCATTTGCTAAGTAAATAAATATAATTTACACGACAGTTGGCGTGAGCTGACAGAAAAAAGGTCCCTTTCCCTTGCTGTTACAATTGTACATCTATCAACTTATACATAACTGACTAACTAGCACAGAAATCTTTATATATTGATCGTAATAAGCGTAGAATGGAGATGGGGGTGGAAGACTATTATGTGGAGTATTACCACCGAATTCCACCCTATGTTGTACCCTTCTGGTAAATGCAGAATACTCACTGGCCTGCTATAAGCTATGAATGGGTCAGTCCTGATCTGTTATGGGGCTGCTAGGACGTTCCGGGCCCTAACATCCTCGTCTGAGAACCCGTTTACTCGGAGAAACTTACCCGGTTGGGCTCTTTGTGATAGAGATTGTGCATACATTGAATGTTGAGATTGACAGTATTTGGCTTAGACAAGATCCCATCCATAGTGCCTGCCCCGATCCTTGGTGTAGACTAACTACATTCAGCCTATGAATATAGTCTCTTCCGGAAAACATTCCTCCTCCCGCAAACTCTTCCGCATGCTCGTTAGGCATTCTTATTCGCAATTTTGAAAATTTACCCATAATGAATTGATCTGATATTCACCGGAATGCTAAATGTCATTATATCTATTAAAATCTCTTTCCTCCCCGGAAAACGCAGTGCATTCCACTAGAGACGAGTCCTGCTTTATCTCACGCTGACTTGCCAAATATGCAGCCTGTCTCTCTGTTCTAAATCTTCTAGATTGGTAATCCCCATTGCGAAAAAAGGACTTATCTTGTCCGGGGCACTCTATACTTGTTTTCGATGGAGAAATGGTTTGTTCAAATTGTTCGAAGTTGAGGGGGGCACAAATTCATGAGTTGACGAAGGGCCAGTTAGCATATGTTTTCGGGGCTTGCAAATGTCTGACGACGCACAAATCCATAAGTTAAAAATAATCTGAACACAGGTTTGCTTCGAGGAAGACATCATTCACATCATAAGGCTCTAGATCCAGTGAAAAATTATCAGTGAATAGAATAGAAGAGAATATCTTTATTTGACTATATTTTACACAGTTGTATATTCATAGCACGTCACAAAGAAAGAAATTGTATATAGGTAAAATTTAGGATACAAATAGCAATGCACACAATAATTACAATTAAGAATTGATATAAATAAAACAATTTAAAACAGTCAACACATTATAAATTAAAAATTATTGGATTTGGTAAGAGTGAGAAGTCAAACCACCTTCTTCCACACTTTTCAGATATTCCTCTACAGAGTAGAAAGAGTTTTCCAATAGAAATGATTTTATAGCTTTTTTGAAGCAGTACATGGTTAAAGTCTTCAATGATTCAGGTAGAATGTTGTAGAGATGGTAATTCAAAGAATTATTTATGGACTTTGTGAGTCTATATCTAGGTACTCTAATTTTATGTGATCCTCTTGTATCATGTTCATGGATATCAGATTGGGTAATTAGGTTTGGCAAATCCTTATGGACCTCAGTTAAAGTACTCAGATATTTGGCATTTGCCAGGATTCTAATAGCCTTCTTTTGTTTCCTGAATACAGTTGGGGCTTCCGAGGAGTTACCCCAGAGTAGTATACCGTAATCTAGGTGGGACTGGAATAGCGAGAAATAAGCCGTTCTCAGAGTACTTGTATTTGTAATATGCTTCCGCTGGCGAATGCCGAATAGTGAGCTAGATAGCTTCTGATTCAAGATTTTGATGTGACTTGACCAGTTGAGTTTATGATCAATGGTTATACCTAATAGTTTGACGTTGGAGTTTTCATGGGTAGATGTATTGGTGGTAAATGCAACTCTTTGTGTTTTGTCACCATTTATTTTGAGTCGGTTTGCAATAAACCAGTTCTCAGCTTTATGCTCTGCCTCTGCAGCCATCAAAGTTAGGGAATCATAGTCCTTATGAGAATATATGAGGGTGGTGTCATCCGCAAACAGAACCCCATCATGGGGTGTTAAAATTTGCGTCAAGTCATTTACATAGATAATGAAGAGTAGTGGCCCCAAAACAGAACCTTGAGGGACTCCGAACTCTACTTCTCTAAAATTAGATAAACTATTGTTATAAGATACTGTTTGGAATCGATTTGTTAGGTAGGATTTAATGAGGTTTAGAGTAACTCCCCTAATTCCATAGAAATTCAGTTTTTCGAGGAGAATATTGTGAGAAACGCAATCAAAAGCCTTGGACAGGTCACACAGTGTAATACCCATATGGTTTCCCTGTTCAAGGCCCTGGATCAGTCTCTCCACAACGTATGATACTGCACCAATGGTGGAGCGATTTGACCTAAATCCGAATTGTGAATTATTAAAAAAGAATTTGTCTTCAAAATACCTTGTTAGTCTGTGTTTTATTATTATTTGGATTATTTTTGAAAAAATGCAGATGATTGATATTGGTCTGTAATTTCCAGTATCATTTCTGTCACCCTTTTTAAATATGGGAATAATTTTAGAGAATTTAAATCTATCTGGGAATATTCCTGTCAGGAAGATTAGGTTCGGTTAAAGGTTCAGTAATATTGTCGCTTACTGCTTTTATCATTTTACTATTGCAGTTATAGATATCTGGACAAGAGGAGTTTTTCAGAGAAGCAATTGCGTCTGCAACTTCACTTGGCTCAGCGGGTCTCATAAAAAAAGAGGAAGATGGTACAGGAAAGCACTTGAAGCTCAATAATTGAGTGTTCGTCGCTGACGGTAATGATTTAATGATATCTTCCGCGACATTGCTGAAATATTCAATGAACTGGTCCGAAGATAGGTCATCGGTTGGGTTTGCACATTTAGTTTTAGGATGATTTCGTTCATGGTTGACTAATTGCCAGACTGCTTTCGATTTGTTTTCAGAAGCAAGAAGATAATTGTCATAAGCTGATCTTTTTGTTGATACTAGTTGTTTTTCATAATATTTTTTATAGTCTTTGTATGCTTTCATATCCACTGGGTCTTTGGTTGAGTCACAGATAGTTTTAATGGACATTAGATTGTTTCTCTGTGACCTGAGTTCATCGTTGAACCAAACTACAGGTTGGGTTTTCTTTAGTTGTCAGTTGATTTCACTGGAAATGTATTTTCTATCAGTTCAGAGAATGAAGTTATTATGAAAGAAGCTAGAAAGTTGACATCTGTATTGGATTTAAATATTTCCCAGTCTAATTGAGAGAGTTTTTCCTTGAAAATACTCAATTTGTGATTTGTAATTCTTCTGTAAGTATTTTTGACTATTTCTGTGTGTTTAGTATCAATTACTATATACTGGCCTCTATGATCTGACAGGCAAGGGTCCAGTACACCTGATTTGCAAGTAGACTGGTTCAAATTTGTGATGATATTGTCTAAGCAACTGGATTTCTCCAAAGATACTCTAGTAAAATCGTCTATTGTTACAGAGAGACCATAAGAACCCACCAAACCCAAAAAATCATAAAGTAACAACAAGTTTCCTTTAAAATCAATATTAAAATTGCCCAATAATATGAGCTTCATATCACTTTTTAGGCATTGTTCAAGGATAGCTTCTAAATTCTTGTAGAAAATATTGAAATTACCATTTCTACTAGATCTATAAACAGTTATTAACAGTGTCTTTAATTCAACAAGTTCAATACCACAGAATTCAGCATTGATTTCTTCACAGTAGACATTCAATGGTATGGGTTTGAAGCGGATTTTATCGTTTAGGAAAATTGCAACACCTCCATGTACTCTTTGACTTCTACAAAAGTAGTTAGCTAATTTGTAGCCAGGTATATTAATAAGTTTTAGGTTTTCTTCCTTTTGCTAGTGTTCGGAGAGACATAAGACATTGAACTGGTAGTCATTTAAAAACGATTCAAATCTTTCCAGTTTGTTAGATAGACATTGGGTGTTTATGTGGAATATACTCACTGAATTTTCATAACTGATGAGTTCTATTAAACTTGCTTCGTTCAACTTCCTGTAATTAGCTGTATTTACATCACTGTTTCCTTGGGGTTTGTCAACCCTAAAAAAGAGGTAGGTTGACGACTGTTTTCGGCGACGTTTCCATCTTTTTTGAAGTCATATCTTCTGTAGCCGACTCCTCTTGGCCAGAACAGAGGCTTGTAGAAGTCTTCTTTAAATTTAAAATCCGCAGCTATCATGAAAGACTTCAAGTTGTTTTCAGTTTTTATATTTTTAACAATGAAGTTTTCCTTGGGTTGTCCCGTTTTGTCATTTAAAAATGTTTTGATGTCATCTTCTTCGACGCGGTAAATGTACATCCATACTTTAGGCTTAGCTCCTTTGAATTTACCTCCGTCATCGTCCGATTGTCCGATCCGGCGCGTATAAGTTTTTTTCCTCTGGACAGTTTGCCAGTCGGAATTGCTAGTGTGGTTTTGGTAATTTGTGTATGGAACCCCATTTAAAGATTAGTAGTTCCTGCGTCCTGTATGTTTTTGGTCTCTAAATTCATTATTTCATGGATTTTTTGCTGAGTTTGTACTCTCATAATTTCGTTAGCCATCAACTTTACATTTAGTGGTGGTCCACCCTGTATATTTGAAATGGTTGATACGGTTTTGCCACCCTGGAGTTCCCTATGTTTGTTTCCGTTGTACCTGCTTCTGGTAAGCCATTTTTTGTATGTTGTGGTTTTTTGGCAGTTTCAGTTTTATTAGAGGTCACACTTTTTGTTTGTTTGTCTGAAAGTGTTTTTCTCTGTATGGATTGTGGATTACTTTGGGGTGATGTTTTTGTTTCCATGTATATAATTTTCTCGTGAACAAATGGATCAGCTCTTCTTTATCGGAAATTATTTTGTTTTTGTCAGCCAGCATTTGTTGGAGAAGTTTGATTTCTTCTTTGAGGTAGGTTTTTTCGACTGTGTTTACGTCTCCCATACCTTGATCAGTTTCATGCTTACATCCTGCGTTTTTTTCACTGGATTGTTTTAAACATGCTGGGTGGAATACATCTTCACATTTATGACATTTCACTTTTGTCACAACTTTTTTTTGACAATGTTTACATATGTAATTTTCAATTTCATTGGGAGCGGCGAATAGCGAACCTGTAGCGGTCGCCATTTTGAACATGCAGCAAAAACTGTATGTATGAAGTCCCATTTTAACGTGAAGATTCCCATATTGGAGAGACAAAGATATCATCCGTAAGATTAACGGAACACAAAAAATGGGGATACGTTGAAATCGGGAATCGCAGACCACGACTAGACTGAGCAGAATTCTGTGGGAAGATGCAAGCATCCTACATAGAAAGGAGCGTTGGTTCAAACGGAAATTCGAGGAGGCCGCCAACATTGAAGCTAATTCAGGACAAGCCACCAGTCCATTGAGTAGCTTGAATGCATAACAAAGATCTTTGTGAATTCTTCTTGCTTGCAATAGTTTTAGATCCAATTCTTGCAATACAATCGAATAGTCATGGTTTTGTACTTGATGTCCCAATTTGAAAGAACAAAATCTCAAAAATTTATTTTGCACTCTTTCTAGAGTAACACAGTGAACATGATAAAACGGAGACCAAATGATACTTGCATATTCTAACTGAGATACCCTCTTCCTCTTCCATGGAAAAACCTGAACAATTACGAAAAATAAGACCCAGTGTTTTAGAGGATTTCACACTAATTTTGTTTACGTGGTCAACAAATTTGAGCTGTTCATCAAAAATGACCCCCAAATCTTTAATCGATGAAGTATATTCTAGCTGCTGATTATTTATGTATCAAATTTCCTACCAACTCTTGAGAAAGTAATATAGTGACATTTGTTCACATTGAGGAACAATTTGTTAGTAACACACCAATCGTACAATTTATCAAGATCAGCCTGAAGACAAATTTGATCATTAGCTGATTTTATCTGTCTGAACAGCTTCAGGTCATCAGCAAACATTAGAAGTTCACAGTTTTCAAAACAGCATCCGATATCATTCACAAAAATGTTGAATAACAGAGGTGAACAATGTGACCCTTGTGGTACTCCAGATGTAACTAAAATATCGCTTGATTTGCATCCCCCGATTTTAACCTGTTGTGTACGACCAGTCAAAAAACTACCAAACCAGTTTACCAAGTGCTCCGAAAAACCGAAATCCCCAATTTTACCAATAAAATAGGGTGATTTACTCTATCAAACGCCTTGGAAAAGTCTGTGTATATGGCATCCATTTGACTTCTACCTTCCAAGACATTCAATATTTTTTGTTCATAGATGAGAAGATTGGAGACAATCGATTTATTTCGAGAGAAACCATGTTGATTATTAATCAATCTTTCTCTGCACGAGAAGTTGAGTTGATCTGAAATTAAACTGTCATATAATTTTGGAATAGATGACTGGTTGCACACACTTCGATAATTTTGTATATTTTCCCGGTCTCCTGATTTGAATATTGGAATGATGAAGCTGTGTTTCCAACAATTTGGATAAACTGCTTGGTCCAATGAACTTTTGAATAGAAGGAATAGAGGATGAGTTAGAGAATAAATACAATTTTTTAGGAAAATATTTGGAATTCCGTCGGGAGCTGAGCTGAGTTTGGGGGGGATTTTTGAAATTTTCTGGAAAATCATCGTCTCTGATATACTGGGATTAGAAATATACGAATTAATATTTAGATTAGGATGATCATCAGACTCACTAAGGGAATTGTCATAAACTGTAGAGAAATACACCGCAAAATATTCTGCAATTTGTTCATTATTACTTGCGATTGGATTTTCATAATGCATTGTAGACGGCAGACTATTGAGTGATTTCTTGCTTTTGATATACTGCCAAAAATATTTTGGGTTAGTATTGAGCGTAGCATTAACACCCTGTATATAGTTATCATAACAAATTTTCGATTGATCTTTACAAGCACGTCTTAACACAGAAAAGACTTGATATTCTTGATTTCTCCTGCTGAGCATAAAATTTTTGTGAGCCAACTTTTTCTGCTTTACTAGAAACCTTAGATCCGCATCAAACCATTTGGGGTAAGTGGATGTTTTGAATTTTTTTACGGGTACAAACATAGCTATTGCCATATTCAATATGTGATGAAATTCAGTAGTTGCATCATTTATATTGGCTAAATTGATATTCACATTCCAATTTATGGCATTCAAATAGTTATTGAGACCTTGGTAATCTGCATTTCTGAAGTCATAATAAAATTCGGTGTAATCTATATTCCGAGTTGTTCTTTCACAATTAATTATTTTGAAGGTGTAACTTACATGGTGTATGCTATTTGAAAAAAGAGGGTCTAATGGAGTGAATATTTCTAAGTTTTGTGCATTTGTGAAGATTAGATCTAAAAATACGTTTCTTGTGTTCGGGATGAGGTTCCTTCGATAGCAGTTCAGAAAACCATAACTTTGTGCTAGGAGTAACGCTTTAGACCTTTGTGGGCAGTTTACTAGAAGTCCAGTATCTTCATTAGTCCAATCAGCCTCGGGTACATTGAAATCACCAAAAATGAAAGACTTACGATGGCTGTATTTCTGGATCACTTCCTCAACAACCTGACAGTGTTGTATATAAATTTCTTCTTCAGCTTGAGGTGGGATGTAAACGCCCCCCACTATGAAACATTCTTTTCCTCTTGTGCAGTGTATGAACAGCTGCTCGACTGATCTTATTGCTGAGTTCACCTTACTTGCCTTTATCGAGTTTTTCACTAAGATCAGTACCCCACCTCCTCTAGTTTTAGAACCTGATTCGCAACTACGATCACATCTGAAGACATTGTACGAGGCAATTTTTAATTCAGAATCTAAAATATCTTGAGAAAGCCAGCTTTTCACTAGGATTATTATATCATAGCTAGAATATGATACTGATTTTATTAGTTCTTGTATTTTTGTGCGAAGACCTCCCACATTCTGGCAGTAAACTTGTAACGGGGTGTTTACTAGTTTTTTTTTCTCCTCTATTGTCGGAATGCCTCTTCTATACCTGATGATCAAATTCTCCTCACCATTCGCCTTTCTACGGGATAACTCTTCCTTTACCGTTTTGAACAAGTCCTGCTGCATTAATGTTGATGTTAGCAAGATGGCGTCGGCGGCGAGTCCAGTGTCAGATCTTTCCAATAAAATCGAAGTATCTACTTGCAAATATTGCAAGAAAAGTGTCACCAATAAAGTTAAGTGTGTTAAGTGCAAAGAAGTCTTCCACCCAAGTTGTTTTAAACAGTCCTGTCAAAGAAAAAATGTAATCTGCGAGCATATAACTACTGATGACAGGAACCAATCCTACAAACCAAGTAATGAATGTAGTCTTGAAAAAGAAAATAATCTTCTCAAGCGTATAATCGAAGAAATGGAGAGTAAGAATTCCATTCTGCATGAAAATTGTAATTTATTAAAAGATAAAATTTCTTATTTACAAAAACAAATTGACTATAATAATCCAAATAAAAACGAAGCAATTGTGGGACACCTGGCAGGCAAAAAAGGCAATGCCAGTTCCACCACGAAAACTTTGTCTGATATCAACTGTTTACAAACAGAAGAAAGTGGAGTAAAAACTGGTTCAGCTGATATTATCTCCCCAGTTCTTGTAGAAGGAAATTCCAAGGGGAACTCCCAACAGATAAAAATAATTGACGTGTCAAGGACATTACTGGAAGAGACCACCAGAAACAAATTAAATGATATCATCCGTTTGGCTGAAAATCCACAACAAACAACGCCCACCTCGACTGTTTCTGAGGACAATACATGGAAAACCATCACTTGCCGTAAACGAAAACCTGCCAAAGTGATTGTTGGTAGCAATAATGTCAATTCTGGAAATGCTGGAGCAGTAAAAGGAGTGCCTAAATTTGTAGATCTCCATGTGTACAGAGTGGCTCCTGATACCACTAAGGATAGTATGGAATCCCTACTCAAACCGAATTTTCCTGAGGTAAGTTGCGAACCTCTGAAATCACGGCATCCTCAGCTCTATGCCTCATTCAAGGTAAAAATATATGATCATCACTTCAATGAAGCTATGAATCCAACCTTATGGCCTGAAAATGCATGCATCAGTCGTTTTTTATACCTAAGAAGAATGGAACGGCAAGACAAGACCTAACAACAGTTTTTGATCCCCAGCTGTTACTTCTGAATGTACAGAGTGTCTCACCTGATGAAATTGATAATATTCTAATGGATATAAATTCCTTCAAAAATATAAATTTTATTTGTCTGACAGAGTTATGGGAAACTACTGACTCAATCAAACAAGTTCATATTAAAAACTTCCATCTCATTGACTGCTACTGTAGAACCTCATTCAGAGGTGGTGGTGTAGGAATCTGGGTTAGAAATAATGTTAACGTGAAATGTATTGACATCAAGAAATTCTGTTGTGAAAAAGATTTTGAAATTTCAGCTCTTTCATATAAATCTAAAACAAGTAACCTCCTTCTCATTTTAAATTGCTATAGATCTCCGTCCGGGGATCTGCAAACATTCCTAGAAAAACTTGAAGATGTACTGAATTACTTATACAAACCAAATGTTCAGATTATGATCTGCGGCGACTTTAACATCGATGCAAAAACATCAAATAATGACTACCAAAAATTAATGGATATCTTAGCACCATTTAAAATTGATAATAATTTAGTCAGGTGGCCAACCAGAGTCACAATCAACAGTATAACTATCATAGATCATGTTCTCACGAATTTTACCAACGACTGCGTTACCTGCATTCTCGACAATACCATATCAGACCATAGAAGCGTTTATGTGGACTTCAATATTGAAACTCCAAAACTGAAGCCACAATCTCATTATAAAAGAAATTTTAATGATATATCAATTGCCAACTTCTCAAGTGATCTATTGAATGAAGACTGGTCTGGTATCTATGCGAATATTGAAGTAAATCTGGCTTTCCAGTCTTTCATGGATATATTTTTATACTACTTCAATATTCATTTTTCTTTGAGGAAAAAATATATAACAAATGATACAAGTAGCAAATGGGTGAATAATGAAATACGACAATCCAGTGAAAATCTAAAAAATCTTCATTTCCTTTCCCAGTCTGTCCCTGAAATGAAACCACTTTATATTCAACAGAAAAAAATCCATGTCAGTTTAGTGAAATCCACCAAAAAAAAGTATTTCCAAGGTAAAATCACCAACTCTGATAATCCCACTAAATCAGCATGGCATATTATATCGGAACTCTCAAACAAAGAAAAGGTGCATAATAACATATCAATAAGGAATGAAAACGATGAATTGATAGAAGATCCAACTTCAATTGTAAATAGTTTTAATCATTTTTTCAGAGATGCTCCACTGAATATTATAAACAAATCCCAGAATTCCACAAACTTGTCCAATCCAATAAAAACAAATTTTTCAAAACAGTTTTCACTGCTACCTTATAACCAAGATGAATTATACAAGCTCTTACTGACAAAACTAAAAAACACCTACTCATCTGGATTTGATGAAGTTCCAGGGTTTCTATTAAAAAAAATTTTAGCCACTATAATCTCACCTTCAACATATCTGATAAATATTTCATTCTGTACAGGAATCTTCCCGAATTTCATTAAAACTGGAAAAGTCATTCCCATACATAAAAAAGCGATCCGAATAACATGACAAATTTCCGACCAATCACAGTGCCATCTGTCTTCTCTAAAATCTTTGAATATTCATATTTGAACAGACTGAACGTTTATTTGAATGAAAACAATATCATATCCAAAAACCAATATGGTTTCCAGAATTCTAAGTCAACTGCCGATGCGATTCATTCTTTATATTCGAACGTTTTGAATTCAATTACCAGGGGCGAATGCCCTATTGGAAGTCTTTTGTGACCTCAGTAAGGCATTCGACTGTGTTGATCACGAAAATCTTTATGAAAAACTCCATAACATTGGCATACAAGGAAATGCACTGAATTGGCTGAAAACATTTGTCTCACGCGGAAGCAATATGTCAGCATCATCAATGTTAACAACAATGTGAAAAAGCTATATACATCCAATTATGTAGAGATTAATGTTGGTGTCCCACAGGGCTCAGTATTGGGCCCAATACTTTTATTATATGTGAATAATATCGAATCCATTTCTACAGATGCTCATTTCACACTATATGCTGATGATACATCACTGGTTATATCAGATAAAATGGATCATAATCTACAAATCAAAGGTAACTTAATCCTGCAAAATCTGAACACCTGGTTTAAGGAAAATTCCCTATATTTAAATAATCAAAAACACACCTAATAAGATTTCATGCTAGACAAAAGAAGTTGCCAGTTTCAACTTGAAAATTGGAGATGATGAAATTTCTCCGTGTTCTCGGTGAAGTTTTGGGTGTTCACTTGGATGAATTTCTCAGCTGGAAAACTCATTGTGGAACAATTATATCAAAACTGAACTCTATGAATTATCTTCTCAGAAACCTTCGCACATTCTAGACCAGAAACAACTAATTATGCTGTATCATGCCCAAGTTGAATCCGTCTTTGTATGGTATTACTTTCTGGCGAGCATACTCCTAATGCAAAGATGATTTTGTCGCCCAGAAAAAGATTATAAGATGGATAGCAACAGACTCAAGAAGTACAAGCTGTAAAAGTCTTTTTAAAATTTTAAAATACTAACATTACCGTGCCTGTATATATTTGAATTATGTGTTTTATATATGACAACGAAACTGTTTCATAAGAAATGAAAATGTGCATTCTATTAATACTAGGTGTAAGACAGACTTTCATGTGCCATTATGTAAAAATGCACTGACTTATAATTCCCCAAATGTAATAGGGCTCAGATTATTCAATTTGCTCCCCCTTGAAGTGAAAAACTGTAGTACTATCCACAGCTTCAAAATTACACTTAAGTCCTTCTGGAAAATAATTATTACTCCCATCAGGAAATGATAGTATAATAAAATAATGAATGTGTTACTCTTAGTAAACTGTCTTTTTATTTTAAGTTCTATTTTTAAGCCTTTTTATGACTAGTCCTACACAATGTACCTTTTGATTGTCTTACAGGATAATAAAATATTTATTTTTATTTATTTTTTATCCTCGTTAATTTTTATAGGTGTATTCATCAATTTTTTCTTGGATTTCAATATTTGTTTCACTATTTGGTTATTTGAGAATATCACTTTAATAGGTCTATGTTTAGGACCACCTGAACGACCTACTCGAAGCACTTTCTCAATACTATCAACAGCCCCACTCATTTCCATCGTCTCCATTATTTTACCAATCTCCCTCTTATCCTCCTCATTCTTTCACTTATTACACTGGATGATGATTCTTTCACATTGTAGATCATGACGTTGTTTGACCTCCTTTGTTGTTCATTCAGTTCTTCAAACATATTTTCAAATGAACTATTAGATGGTCCTTGACCTTTTAGTGACTCAACCTCTGACTTAAGTTCCTTTATATGGTTGTCTTTATCTGCTATCAAGGACTCATATGCAATCTTCAGCTGTTTAACTTCAGATTTCAAGTCTTTCATCATTGTTTTCAGTTCCGGTATTTGTAATAAACCATTTTCGCAATCCTCACAAAAAAACTTCAGCTTTCTGTCACCAGCAAGTTGCAGGCATCGCACCTCCGTAGAAGTCACATTGGCACATGTAATATGAAGAAGTCTTTTGCAGCCATCACACCTGAATGAATTTTTATCATCGAATGCATCTTTCTTACATTTTAAGCACTTGCTCATGGTAATAAAACAATTTGTAGTCCCCCTGTATTTCAATTTGTTGTATGTAAACACACGAGTTTTTATTTTATGTTCACTCGTTTCACAGCTGCCTTATCTGCATTGTTTTTATCACAAGTGTTTATTTATTTCCAATTTATCTTTTTTGGAGATTAAAAATATAAAAACATGGTCGACTTCAACACAAGAATGATGTTTAGATAGAAAACAAAGTTTATGTAACGATCCCAGTATGATCACAATTATTTCCAGTTATAGCTCTATTAATAAGCTTTAGATTGATATGACACACTACAATCTTGTTCTAGTTTATCACTCAAAAAAACAGTACTTTGCAGGAGCTAAATAAAACATTCACAACTGAACATATTGTTCAATAACATGCTTGGCCTTAAAAAATACTACATAAATACAGAAACACTCACATTCATGTCAGAAAGTTTGCATGTGCAAGAAGGTGAATAGTTAGATTTTTACTGCCGTCTCCTTTTTTTCGTACTGCTTCTGTGATGTACTTACTTATATCAATAAAAATGTTATTATTATATATTAAAATTATTAATTATATTATAGTTCTTTCACTTTCTTGGATTCTGCATTTTAAGAAGCTTCATAAAGTACTGCTCTGATGTACATTCTCAAATGAAAATCTGAAATATTTTCCAATATAAAAGTTCAGCCAGAACCATCTTAGAGGGAGATTTGGGGATAAATTCAAAGAATATTAACAGTAACTTCAGTATTTATTCAGCACAAGATCATTGAATTATTACTGTCCCATTCACTGTGACATAAAAGTTGTTTCTTATTTTTTATAAAGCTACAAAACAATATAAAATTGATGAAAAAATTCAATTGTTTCAAAAAGGTTACTCATAATTTTTTATTAAATCTAGAGCCTAATGATGTAAAGGAATATTTTCACTGATGCCTAGTTTTTTTATGTACTGGTACTGTAATGTATTTACTTATTTAGCCAACTAAACTCGAGGAAAATATTTTTTTCCACCTTTGTAAGAACTTACACTTATTTTTATAATAATTATATTTAGAGCTGTTTATCAGAGTTATTTCCTTATAGTTAGGGATCCTCGTTTATAACATTTTCTTATGATTTTTACTCATTTTTTATTATTAAAAATTAAATAAAAATGTTTTATGGACAAATTTGTTTTGCTGATTTTATCCGTTGGGTTACTTTGACCTATGTACATGCTATAAAGAGAAAATCACTCAAAATAGGACAGGTCAAAGCCACCCTCAATATGCGGGTGACTTTGCACACCAAGTTTTTATATATATATATATATACCCTTCAAAAAAATAAGGGCCTATAATTTTGTTAATGATACCAGCCCAAACGTTCACTTTTTTAGGATATTGTGTGTGAGCCTCACACATCCAATGAGGATTTTCTCTGCTCCAATATCTACAGTTTTGTCTATTAACCCTTCCATTTAAATGAAAAGTAGCTTCATCAGAAAAAACAATTTTGTTTATGAACTGCAAATCTGCTTCCATTCTGTACATCATCCAGTTCACAGAATTGTTGCCTTCTATTCTTATTTAACTCCTGAACCAACTGAACTTTATAAGGATGGTATTTTTTTTTATGTAACGCTCACAATAACATCAAAGAATCACCAAACCACACAAAATAAAAAAGTTATGAATGTGCGCGGCTCCAAGTCAGAAATTCGTGTTTCAAAAAGGACGGCAACGGTAGCTCAGCTATGGTGCCAACCTGCGTATAATTACACGAAATTAGTGAAATAATAATAATAAATTTATTATCCACATATACAATAATGTTACAGAGTTATTACAATCTTTGACATATGGATAAATGGCTACAACTGGTTCAGTTGTGGACGCATCCACCCCTGTTCTTCCACTAGTGCCAGTGAACAAATCGAGTAACTAAATTTAGTAGCAAATGATATTTGAAAAAGAGAGAACTAGAGAGCGAGAGAAAATAGGTGAGGAGGGGTGGAAGAAAGAAACGTGTATACATTTGTAAGATTATTTTTGTGATGATAAAAGATATTTTCTGTATTTAACTTTGAATGATTTTGTAGAGGATGATAATAAAGAAGGATCTAATCTGTGATGCTGATACATTGTGTAGTGGGAATGTACATGTTATTGCTCATGATCCAAGGTACAGGAAAAATGCATCATAATATTCATATTTGCAGACAGAACTACCAGTACACATTCTGAGATCGGTGTCCTGTCACCATAATTGACAAATCGCCGCTCCATGATGATGTCAGACTCAACCAATCGCAGGGCTGACAGTTTGAGGGATGTCCTGACAGTTGACACTGATAACTGACAGTCCGGAAATGTTAAATTCTAGAACGTTTTAAATATTCAATGGTGTGTTGTGATTGACTCGATAATTTTAATTTGACAGTACTCACGACAGTCAATACATTTTTCAGAAATCAAAATCAAACCCCATCAGAACGAAAAACAGAAGAATGCAACATTGACTCTTGTGTTTATTATTGGCCTCCTCCAAGCCATTTATTTTGATTACATGAAAAATTGATAGATAGCTAAAAAACAACCCCCCAAATACGTGGAAGACCTAACCTAAAGTCCCACCTGAGTGTACTGACAAGGACAGACTGGACACACACAATATATCTGTGTAACACTTAGCAAAGTGTTATATTTATATAGAAATACGTTTTTGTTGATAGTTTGATGTGAAATTATAATTGTATAATTTTATTAAGAAACTGGTTTGAGGGAAATAATAATTTAAATTTCATGGGGTTATAGTATGAATAACCACACCTTGTATATGATTGTGGATTCTTAAAAGAAACGATTTTAATTTGTCTGAAATTGTATTCATATGAAAAATTCTTGAATTTTATGAATATGTTTTGCCATTTGCAGGCTAAAATCAGAGTTTGAATATAATAAGAATGGTTGCATTTAAAATTTTCAAATTTCTATTGTTCTATCGAAAATTATAAGTGAGATATTCCTCATTATGGTATTCACTGGTAGGCAACCAACATTAATAGGAAGATTTAAAAAATATATTCTTATTCAGTGACTAATTTATTATTGAGCCTAGGAGACAATAACAAAGATGTTTATTTTAAAGCAGGAAGTTATCACTGAATCACGAGTGCTGCTAAGCTGAATTTGCGTTTTTGATCGTGAGAATGTTGAGTTCTGGAATAATCAGCCCACAAAATTTCCGCCAATAAGATTTAAATAAGTCAAAAAGACGCTTAGTTAAAAACCAATAGGATTCTTTCAATCGGGACTATACCCATGAAAGCTTATTTTGAAGCGCTAAATAGGGTGAACTTGAAATTGGTCATCGGCAGGTTATTGCGGTGATCAGTAGATATTTTGATGAGATCCAATTTGCGACTTGTTGAAGTTTCGATACGTTTTCTTTGAAAAAGGAAGATTTTCCTTTGAGAAAATAAGTTGAACGGGTTGATTTCGGTCGAGAGTTGATCGCGAAATAATAAAAAAATTCGCTTGCTTGCATACAGGAAAGATGTAGACAAGTGTAATTTCTCCTTAGAAAATAATAAGTATTTTCCTAGAGCGAGTTAAAAAAATCCATTTAGTGACCTTTTTGGGATTGCACAAGTTTTCATCGTTGGATAATTTTATAGCTATGTAAGAATAAACTTAGGGTACGTGGTGCTACTAATACTTGTAGTTAGTTTGGGATCTGGTGGTTTTCTTTTGCTTTGTTTTTCGGATCTATTTTTTTGTTAGGGGCTTATTATAGATGCAGAAAAAATATTTATATAATGATAATTTGGTGTGAAAAATATATAAAACGAATTTGAAAATTCGTCTGTTACATATTGGCTCTATAAAATATAGTAAAATTTGGATAGCCTCCTAGTGAAGCTATATGGGAATATTGCACAGACTTTGGGATGTTGGATTTATGAAATTAAATTGAATATGTTTGAAACTTTTTATTAATAGAACTATGATAGTTCTATAAATTTGATTATTTAAGTTGACCTTAGTCTCAACCCCAAAGCTTGTAATTGTGTAAAGTTTTTTTTGTGTGTCAAATTTAATTTTTTCCTCATTATATGGTGATAATATTTAATTCGGCCTTATTTTATTACAGTAGGGTAGTTAACCTTCTTAAAAACCTTTTTGAGAAATATCACTTAAGACTCATCAATGGCTTTAAGCCGAATTCTAGCTTTTTGGGACTAGAAGGTGATAAAAACCAATGTCAAAATTTAATATGTAGAATCAAAAAAATAATATATTGGTGACAGTGTTGAAGCCCTTCAGTGAGGTTATTTTATGTAATAGAGCAAAAGAATGAGCTCATGAAAGATATTGTCAGTAAGTATGAATATTTCATTCCCCTGGTATTGAAAAAATGGTAATAAAACCACGCCCAAAGTGCGTAGTTTTACATTGGAGATAAATTGGCGAGATATTTTGAAATAGTCAAAAGTCAATTGACTTGTTTTACAGTGGTTGTCAGTGGCGGAATATTTTTTATAAAGTTATTTGCTCATTCATTTAACCTAAAATCCAATTTGGCTAGTATTACAAGGTGACATCGGCGAGTTGTTTTTACATTGGTTGATTGAAAACTGACGAGCCAGAAACAGAGTTGGCACTTGCTTCCCTTGACACTGCAACCAGCTGGGGTCTATTGTATCACTCTGTCGTCAGTGGTTCCTCATTCAAACAGGTTTATGCTTTTAATTAGGTTTAGTACCCTGTTAATAAGGTTCTTCGGATTCATGCCTGTTTCCGGGCTGATCTCTCCAAAGGTTCTGTGTCGCCTTCTACTTAGGGCGTCACAGTCGAAGATAATATGAGAGGCTGTTTCCTCCTCTTCATCACATAGCCTACATTCCACGGTTTCCCTGCGTACTCCCATGGTGTTTAGGTGTTTTCTTAGGCCGCAGTGTCCAGTTAACAGACCTACTATTATACGTGCCTTCTTCTGTTCAGGTTCAGAGGTCAGCCGTCAGGGTCCGGTTTGGGTGCCCTATCATGACTTTGCTGTGTATTTGCCCGACAGTTTGATCCCAATATTGTTGGTGTCTTCTTTTTATCCACTCTCGATCAGGGTCCTGCACCAGTTTTTGCTAATCCATGCACAATTCTGGCCCGTGAATAGCGTTTCAGATGCTTGTCTAGCTAGCTGGTCCGCTTTTACGTTGCCTTCAATGCCTCTATGGCCTGGCACCCACATCAAGGTGACCTTGTTGTGTTTTGCCAGCTCGATGAGGTTCTGGAGGCAGTCCCAGACCAGTTTAGACTTTATCTGTATAGAGTTGAGGACTTTGATAGCACTTTGACTGTCAGATAGAATGTAGAAGGGTTTTTTCCTATAACCACTTTCTAGATTCTTCTGAATGCATACCATAATAGCGTATGTTTCAGCTTGGAATATCGTGGAGCATTTGCCAAGTGGTATTATGTAGTCCCTTCTTGGCCTTACCCCATGTATTCCTGCTCCCGTTCCTTCAACTGTCTTTGAACCGTCTGTATACCAGACTATTTCCGCAGTTGATTGTGATTCTATACTCGGGTCCCATCCAGATCCGTCAATTCGTGTTTCGGATGGTTTTTCGAATGAGTATAGGGGTTGCATGTAGTTGAAATCATTTCGAGTTCGTCGAAGTTGATTACATGAGTGATTCTGGTGTGTCCAGTTGTTCGGATTCCCCAGTTTTTTGTTTGTTTCAGTCTGTATGCACTCATACTGGCCTCTCCAATGACATGTAAGTCAAGGGGTTCGACGTTTAGGATGATTTCCATTGCAGCTGTTGGAGTGCTATTCATTGCACCCCTGATGCAGAGACAGGCAAGCCTCTGGATTTTCCCAAGGTTGGTTTTTGTCTGTCTTTGGTTCGTTTTTGGCCACCATAAGAGTGAGCCATAAGTTACTCTTGGTCTTATTACCGCTGTGTAAAGCCAGTGCATGGCATTCGGTTTGAGCCCCCAGGTTTTTCCAAAAGCTCTCCTGCACATAATGAAGGTTATCTTGCTTTTATTGGTTACATATTGAAGATGCGGGTTCCAGGTTAGTTTCTTGTCAAGAATCAGCCCTGGATATTTCACCTGTTTTTACATTACTCTATTTTATCTAAAAAGAACAACAGTCTAATAAGCTGTTCGTTATCTGAAAAGGTCGCATTGGAGAGACTTCTAGCCCACAAGCCCCATACAGCAAATCTAATCTAGGCACCTACCAGCGCAATTTCATTAACTGAATTCTTTATATTTCTACGCTACGCAGATGTGTCTGTGACTTTACATCCACCCAAACAGAATAAACTGGACTCTCCATGGCAAGAGATGAAGAGCAGCGTCTCGCGACAGTTCGAACTTTGCTGCTCTAGCTGTGGTGGGGAAGGATCAAATGGATTGCTTTGTTGTCGAATTATATTTATTTATTTTCCATGATTTTACACGTGAAAAACGGTAATTTAAACTAATAAGTTGTTCTTCTTCGATAGGTAAATAAAATATAACTTTTCATAGAATATTGGATTGTATTCAACTTGGATACCTCGCCAAGTGAGATCGGTTTGTGTTAATTTTTTTATGCATGTGCATTCAGGTAAGGAGCCAAGTTTGAAGTGTCGGTACCATTGTGTAGTGATGTTCGAAATGACGACCGACGGAAAAATCCAATGATTATACACCACATCTGTCTTCCCACCCGCTTTCTGCCAGCAGAGTGACGTCACCGCGACATCACTACGGTTGGTTCGCCATAAGAGCCCAAGCATTTTTCACGATTTTTAAAACCTTTTATCTTGGTATTTTTAACTTAAACTTGTTTATTTTCTTGGGTGTTTCTGGTTAGTATGTTACTTTCCTTTGACTCCATTGAATTTTAGATAACCCATAAATTGAACTGATGCTAAGCGCGTATCATTCCGTGATAGGGCACTTTCGATTTATTAAGAATATTTGTGGAAACTTTGGGTCCATTATAATAAATAGAAATTAATGAGTTGTCTCGATATTGTTATGAGTTTAAAATTTGGGTGAAGTTTTTGAGAGTTTGTCGATGGTTCTTACAACTACAAACTACGACTTCCAGGTATGATCTGAAGTAAAAGCAACTTGAACACACTGCCTAAGGAATTATGCCAACCCTTCAGCATTTTTCGAGAGCTATGTTTAGCTAAAATATTTTCAATAAATCGGAAAACAGTTAAAAAACAAGTGTCCTATCACGAAGTGGGCTCCAACACGTACTTAACAGTCGATACAATTTTCACTTATTAACGACAAACTATAGATGCTTATTGCACTATAAATCCATTAAAACAGCAAACATAAACACTAAAAAAACGACGGAAAAATCTTACTAACAGTGAAAAAGTAAAAAAATACATGGACATTCATGGCGGATGAACCATCCAGGTTCCCTGGTGACGTCAAATGACGATGCGAATCCGCGCATGATGTGCAGCTGAAATTTGGCCAATGTACGAAGATAGGAGAAAAGCCATCCTTTTGTATATAATCATTGACAAAAAGCAGCGGAAGTTCAGAAATAGGGCAACAAGCTCCCAACGCCCTTATATTGAAAATCTTGTACAAAGACGTCTATTCATCTAGTACAATAAATTTCAACCGAGGAACATTACACTGTCACCTATGCTGCCATTTGGGAAAGAAAACAAATTTCAAACCCTTTGTGATGTAGATATTTCCAAGGTAATTTATCATCTGAATTTCTCACGTGGAGATACTTCGTTTAGATTAGTGTACCCTAATCGGCCCTTTTATATCGAAGCGAAGCATTCATAACCTCATTTTCAGCCAGCAAATTACATAAATAAAATGTCATTCTTTTTTGCTAGAAAAGCAAAACTCGGCGCTTTTAAATACTTTAGGATATAGGCCCTTCAAGGATCAAGAAAAGTCCCGTTTCCCCCTTTTGTAGCAATAAAAAACATTTCGATTATTATTTTAAACATCTATTGGTCCAAATTCAACCACTATAATTTATTTACGAAATTTGCTGGGATAAAATTATGTTATGAATGTAGCGGCTGACTTTTGCGATAACATATTTGTTGATTCACGATGTGTTTTTCATGACTGACTCAATTTTCACAGATAAGGAGACATGATGGCACAAGAACACTATGGATTACCAGAAGATTCTATAACACATAGTAGTAGGAATCACTTTGATGCCATTCATTGCTTTCTAAAGGGAGAAATAATAAAGGAAGAGCCTATCGAAAATAAATGCTTTACTGAATATGGTTCGAGTGATGAAAGCCTTGGCTGCCAAGAGGATGGTGAGGATGGAAAATTTAATGAACCAGTTTCTAGCAATTGTGAGAAAAATCCTAGAGAATCAAAGCCTTCTCTGACTCGTAAGTTTCTATTAAATTTGCCAATTGATTATTGCCCAAAAATTCGATTATTTCTACTAATATTAACATGCCAATAAATGTACTGAACACGAGTCTGAATTAGAAATTTGGTGGCTCTAATTCATTTCCGAGGTTTCTCCAGAGATCATGTTCTTAATGCGTAGTACAACATTTGAAGTATTGCCACCTGTCAGGAGGTCATCCACTTAAAAGTCCACCTTCGGATTATCCATAAGGCGTGCTGCTCTCTTTGAAAACACAATGTTGCGGTAATAACCATCCTCGGGAATTAAATTCAATTTTGACATATGACCCAATGTGATATATTCGCTCATAAAATTAGTATATTGAGCTTTAATATCCTAAGATTTATTCATTTTTTGTTCTGCAGCATAGAACCGTTTTTTTGCAATATTAAATGCCTAGTCTGACATATGGTTCCTTGAAAGGAAGACTAACTAAATAGTCCTGAAGAATCTTGAAATGTGTTAATTTTTAAATGATGTTCACAAAAAGACTCTTTGGGAGAAAAATGTGTTTTGGTGGGAATTTCTTCAAAATTCCAGAAACGCCCGATTTATTTATCGAGATCAGTTATACTAATATTTTTTATAGTGACGGTAATCTCTTGCCCTACTTTATTTGTCCAATACATAACAAGTCATAAAATACTTCATTTCCTAGAAGTATGTCTATGGAATCGCTTTTATTGAAGTTTGGGTCGATCATGTTGGGGTTGAATGAGATTGAAGGAATAATATAATAATAATATGTTTATCCACCAAAAATATAACTTGCATAAAAAGGACAATATATAGTAAGAATAAACAAAAATAATCACTGAAGCTGTAGTAGCTTGTGTGTGATACAAAACATACAGGTCAATCAATATAAAATATAATATAAAATATAATCGAAAACACACTACATCTTAAAATACATCATATGAGAATAAAATTTAATATGGAGACGTTGATTGTAAACTATCAAGTATAAAATTTGAAGATTTGAACAACACGATATTTTAAGATACAATGCACGACACTTTAAAATATAACATACGAGTATAATAATAATAATAACGGAAGGACTATAAATAGAAATATTACAATGTTATTTATAATACAAATATGTACAGTTACTGTCTAAGTTTTAATTTTTCTAATAATTTTCTTTATATCACTCAATCAGCTCTCTATCATTTTGTGTATTTTTATTCTGTCTGTCCCATTAACAAATAATAAAAGTTGTGTTTTAAAGCGTTTTAAAGAAGTTTCATTGATGATTTTTTGTGGTAATTGACTGAACATTTTAGGTGCCAAATAGTTGTAACTTTTTTGGCCTACTGCTTTAGAAACTGTCGGTATGCAATATTGATTTTTTGATCTGGTTGCGTATCTGTGGTTCTGAGTGGTAAGTTCGCTTTTATTTTTATATTGCTGGCATCCTATCTGAATGAAATACAATTGTCTGATATCTAATATTTGTGTTTCAGTATAGAGTAGAGAACTTGCATATCTTGCAGGTTTGTTGAGCATCATTCGGAGGAATCGTTTTTGCGAGATTTCGAGGGCATGTAGGCAATTTCCTGATACTCCTCCCCAACCAATAATACCATATTTTAGGTGTGACTCAACCAAACTGTGGTACAGTATTTTTTATATTTGAAACTCAAAAATGGTCCAACTTGTTTGAATCGAAA
Organism: Gonioctena quinquepunctata; assembly: GCA_018342105.1. Lineage (NCBI taxonomy): Eukaryota > Metazoa > Arthropoda > Insecta > Coleoptera > Chrysomelidae > Gonioctena > Gonioctena quinquepunctata. Next base: position 609,525 of record JAFIRS010000559.1, read on the forward strand.
TAGAATACTACTGAAGTTTTTGTTAAATATTCCATATGATGGTTCCATCGTAAGTGATTGTCGATGTAAATGCCCAAGTATTTTTTTTTTTGCAGGTGTAATTAGAAATTCTCGTTGAATATTCAGACTATATTCTGGCAACGATGCTTCATGGCTACTGAAGGGTAGGTATACGGTTTTATCGAAATTTATTGAGAGTAATCTGCTGTCGAACCAGTCTTTGAGTTTTGCAAGATCATTTTCTATGTTTAGTTTGAGATTGTACAAGTCGTCATTTTTGTAATAAATCACAGTGTCGTCCGCAAAGCTGATTATTTTACCAATTGTTTCTTGTTGAAATAGATTGTTCAAATAAATTACGAATAATACCGGACCCAATACGGTTCCTTGAGGTACACCACATTTAATGTTTATTTCTTCACTCACATGAGTTTTGAATTTAACTTTTTGTGTTCTATTTGTCAAATAACTTCCGAAAAGATTGTGTGCTAGACCCCTTACACCCATATCTTCCAGAGTATCTAAAAGTATGGAGTGATCGACAGTATCGAAGGCCTTTTTCAGATCTATAAACACTCCAATAGAAGGAGTACTTGAATCTAAGGATTCATATATAGCTTTTGTCAAGGAATGGATTGCATCGTTGGTAGATTTTTTTTCTCTGAAGCCATATTGGGATGTCGACAGCAGGTTATACTTTGATAGAAAGGCGGTAAGTCTTGTTTTTAAATTTTTTTCAAAAACTTTGCTAATTGATGATAGGAGAGAAATAGGCCTATAATTTGAAACATTGTCAGTATCGCCATTTTTGAAAATTGGAGTTATGAGTGATTTTTTCAGAGTGGAAGGAAATATGCCCAATTCAAAAGATTTATTTATAATGTCCGTCAAGGGTTTGCATATTAATTTTGACATAATCTTTAGGGTTTCAGCTTTAATTCCATCAAGCCCGGGGGTCTTTTTATTTTTCAAATTATTTATTGTATTTTCAACCTCAGCAGTATTTGTTGGTGTAAGAAAAAGAGAATTTTTATTGATAATTTTTTTACTTTTGTAATTGGGATTTGGTCTTATGTTCTTTGCCAAATTTTCTCCCACATTCGCGAAGAAGTTATTGAATATATCGGCAGCATCTTTTGGATCGGTGACGTTTTCATTTTTTTCATTTTTTATATTATTAATTATTCTTCCCGTTTTGATATTCAAGATTTCATTCACGGTTTCCCAGAGTTTTTTACTTACATTTTGTTCTTTTTCCATTAATTTTTTATAATAATTATCTTTTGCAGTCTTTATTTTCGTCTCAAATTCTTTCTTTATGGTTAAATAATCATTTTTTAAGTTTTCATTATCTGGATTTTGTTTCCATAGGAGATAGGAGTGATTTTTTGGTTGATGTGCTTTATCAATGACTTTGTTATCCAATTTTTCCTTTTTCGTTCACTATTTTTCATTCTGAAGTATTTAGTTGCTTTTTGAACACATGTGTTTATGGTGTTTATGAATTTTTCTGTTGTTGATTCGATATCATGCATTGGGTATAATTCATTTTCCCAATTTATGGTACCAACTGCTTTTTGTAATAATTGTTCATCTATTTTTTGAAAATACTTTTTATTATTTATTTCATTGTTTTTTGTTTTGTTCAGTACAACTTGTAATAGAGTTATGTAGTGATCTGTAATTGTTGATGATATAGTGAGTGGTAAAATGTTATTGAAGTTTTGTTGTTTTGTTTTAATAAATATATGATCGAGACAAGATTCAGATCCATTTCTCGCTCTTGTTGTAGTATTAATTGTTGAGTGGAAGACGTACTCGCTCATGATGTCGAGATAATTTCTTGAGTCTTCAGTTTCTCTCAGTAAGTTGATGTTTATGTCACCCACAAATAGACTGTAATTATGTTTATCTTTATCTTCATCTAGTAAATTATTGAGCTGGTCAAGAAAATCGTCGATTCGACTTGCTGGAGATCTATAGAATGCATAGATGCAAAAAGTTACAGCTACAATCATTTTTATTTTTAGTAATATACTTCCATTTATCTCAATTAGTTCATGGGAATGGTATGAGTTTGTTTTAACAAAGACAATAACACCATCATTTTGATTATAGCTTCCTTCATTATAAAGAGTTATGTAATCGGCCATATTAAGGAAGGAGGTATCAGGAATCTGCCACGTTTCCGTTAAAACTATGCAATCGAAGCATTTCCCAAGTTCCTCAAGATAGATTTTAAATTCATCTATATTTTTTGAAACACTACAAATATTAGTATTGAGAATCTTGAAATTATTCCATTTGTTGTTCACTGATAAAATTTCTTTTGCTTCGTTTGAATTTCTTAAGGCGTATGTTGTTATTTTTTCTACTACAAAGTCTCTTATATATTCATCCATGTGTGAAACTAATCATTTAATCATTCGACAACCTTAACAATAATTTTATGGCTTCTACAGATTATACAGATAATAGATACAGATAATACAAATTATATAATCATAAAAACCATACAAATTGTACAATCATACAAACTATATTTATATCATAATTTGGCTTGTTTTTCTGCATAAAATATAATACATGAATTATTTGATGCTTTGAGTAGAACCTGCGCGGGCTCTAGTTTTTATTTTATTTTTTGCAATTGATTCCACTTTTTTTTCTGAATTAAGTGAAACTGGAACGGATGCTACGGTTGGTATGTTTTTGGGAAGTGCTTTTTTTGGGGTAGGTGTAGCAGGTTCGCTATTTGATTTAGTTGTGTTGATTTCAGTACTTTCTGCTCCTTCCAAGTCTTGTGGTGAATATACTTTTCCATCTACAAATAGTTTATTTCTTTTTATGTAGCAGTTCATATGGTTATTAGCTTTTGCTAGACTCAGATGTTTTCTTAATATCTTGTTTTCCTCTCGCTGGATGTGTGTTAGGTCATGAGCTATGCTTATGTGCGTACCTTTGAGCCTTTTTGCGTTTTTGAGTACTGCTGTCTTTTTCAAATATGAAACAAATTCCACTTTGATTGGGGATCCTTCTTTCTTACCCAAAGAGTAAGTGTTATTGAGGTCACACTCATTTATTGTGACATTTACTAGTCTTCCTAATTCGTGACAGATGTATTCAGGCGTTATTTCCTCGGGTTTGTTGTCAAGTCCAAAAATCACTATATTATTTTCTTTCGTTTTTCTCTCTATGTTTTCAATCTTATTCAAAATATGCAAGTTTTCTGCTTCAACTTTATTTAGTTTTCTGTACAAATCTTCGATTTTTAGGGCTAACCTAACCTCTACTGCTTCTATGAGTGACTTCAATTCCTGTTTACTTATTCTGATTTCTTCTAGTATCATTTCTCCAGTTATCGACATTTTCAGCTTTACTACAAGTATAGGACGCGCTTTAGTTCGTTTGTTTATATCGGTTTTTTACATCGGTGGTAGCAAAATCAGATGTTCGGAATTCCAAAACGCCTCTCTCTCACTCCGATTTAAAGAATAATGGACTTTACTCACATGCGGTTCAAGGTTGATTTACTTATTTCTTCTTCAAATGCACTTTGATCCATTATTTTCGTACATGGATTCTTCTGGTTTATTCAACCATCTGTACACAACAGTCTTGCACTTTTTCACAATTTAGTATAACGTATTAACATATGTTTTATCAATTTAAATTGGAGACACTTTAATTACGACGTGCTCACGAATACGTGGTGGGAAAAATTATAATGATATTACTTTCAGCCCCTTTTCTCAATCAGGTGGTTCATATTTGTTCTATTCTATGACAAATATCAACCATTTTGTGGTATTCCTACGCGAAGATGAAATTCACAAATAATATTTGGATTCTGCAAGTCTTATAGTTGACATGACACATGAATATTTCCCGTAATTTGATCGATTATAAATAAAACAAGATAGAGTGGCTTTGAATGAGTTTATCCTAGATTTAATTTCAACACATGTTCTGGTGTCTAGAAATGATGAAATTTGATTAATACCGGTTACCAGAATTCGAGTCCATTATTATCCATTACATGAATTATAGCTGTGGAAAGCAGTGTATTTTTTATCCTGTATTGAACATAGCGATGTAGATGGTGATGCTTGAGAATTCTCTGTATTTTGAATATTGGAATTCGTGATATTTGAATTTGAAATTGGCTGATGTTTGTTCATAAAATCCAGCAAAGTATTATGTAAATTGCCACATTTGCGACATTTAGAAGCTGTACATTCTTTAGATGCGTGATTTTTTCTAAGACAATTAATACAGAGTTTGAGTATTTTCGCGTCATTGAATCTGGAACTAGGATCTAAGTTGAGGAATTTTGAACAATTATGGTAAACGTGATCCTGGTTAAAATGAATTCTTAGTTCCCTCGACTGTTTCCACAGTTTTTACATTATGTGTAATGTGTGGTTTTTAATTATTTATTGTTTCTTAATGGTAACACCTTTTATTTAAAAAATCAGTTAAATATTCTAAAGTGAGCAATTCCGATTTTGTATTTTTTGATTCCCACTCTCTTCTAGTGATGTTATCCAGTTTAGTGACTACTAAATGAATTATAATTGTGTCCCATTACTCTGTTGGCAACCCAACATTCTTTAGTGTCATGCCATCAAGTATTTGCCGTAAGATAGTGCAAGATTCTTTCGGAACCATAGCTGGGTTAAAAAGTTCTTTGAGATGACTCGATACCAAGAGGTGTTTATTTTCATATCTTTCTGTCAAAGAAATCCAAGCTATGGATGTATTTTATTATGTTCGCTGCATCCCCTTTCAATGATAGTCTCAAATAATGGAATTTTTGCACAGAGGCTAACGACTTAATTTCATGAATAACAGAATTAACATATCTTCTAAAAAACCAGTGTGAAGTTAGCAGCCACTTTTCGGCAGCCATTTTCACCCCAGCAGCCAAACGACCAGTGGCGGCGGTTATAAATAAAATACATTGAATTGAACAATTGGGAATGAGTTTCTCACCGCTACCGCATATCATCTTATATGTGATGTTCATATACATTGCCTTAAAAGATATGTGAACCATTAATGAGCTTCCAGTTATACTCCAAAATATTTAAAATTAAAAAAAGGTTTTTTTCTGTAAAGGAAAAAAATAGCAGCGTTCATAATTGGAAGGGAGTGTTTTATACACCAGAAGAGTACACTGTATGAACGACTTCGATTTGGGAGGCGTCCAAGGGGTGGTTCCACCCTCATGAAATCTTAAAAAAGCGACTTTTCTGTAAAGTTAAAAAAATGGCCGCGTTTATAATAATAATAATCTTTATTAGCATCAGCTCTCAATTATAAATAGTATAAATGAAATAGTAGTAGTATAGAATGTATAAATGGAATAGTATAGTATAAGTAAAATAGAATAAATTAAGTACAGAACACATATAAAATACAATGCACGAACAAGTTAAATTAGCAATATAAAATCGAAATAATAGAAGAAGAGATATTACAATGATGGGTTATAAACCTTTTATATATTTTACACACTGGCTTTTGAATTCTCTAAATGACGAGTATTCTTTCTTTCTTGGTAATGAGTTGTAAAGCTGTAAGCCTTTGATGAATACTGTGTTTGTAGCAGCATTAGCAATATTAATATAGAAATCATTGGAAGCATGTGATCTGGTATTGTGATTATGTATTTCTTGGAGATAAGTTATTTCTTCAGTTAGATAGGTTGGTAAGCATCCTGACTTGAGTTTATACACAAACTTGAGCATATTATAAGCAGCTCTCTGTCGAACATTCAATAAATTCAAGGATTCCAACATGTAAGCTATTGATGTTCGTTTTCTACATAATAGAATGGCTCTCATAGCACGATTTTGTACTTTTTGTAATGTATCAATTTGTTCATTATTCATCAGGTATATGAATGTTCCACAGAAATCAAGATGAGGAGATATTATGGTTTTATATATAGTTAACTTAGTAAAAGATGATACCTTATTATTCAATCTATATAGGAAATTAATTTTTCATGCCATTTTCTTCTTAATATACTCACAATGTGATTTGAGATTCAGTTCATTATCTATCATGAAGCCCAGGTACTTGAAATGTTTAGCTTCTTCAATAACATTATTATTGATTTGAAAGAAGTAGTCCATCCTCAAAGTGGAGTAGTGGAATATTTTGGTTAGGAAAAACTCAAAGTCATCTCCACAAGTATTTATACTTGTGGAGATGACTTTGAGTGAGTTTTTCCTAACCAAAATTATTATTAATCAATAAATGGTGGCTGGATGATACATTTTTCAATGTGTTCAAGTTATGTTTTTTTGATATTACCATTTTATTTATGTTCAATTTCAAACCATTGTCATTCAGCCATATGGACAAATTTCTCAAATCATGATTTATTAATGATACAGTACTCTGAACATCCTCTACATCTCCTTCGCAATAGATCATAGTATCATCAGCAAACAATTTTATTTTGCAATTTTGAACATGGTGTACTATGTCATTGATGAACAAAATGAATAATATTGGTCCTAGAGCACTTCCTTGAGGGACTCCATAATGTATGTCGTTGCTGCCAGAAGATGTATTATTATATTTAACTATTTGAGACTTACCAGAAAGATAGTTTTCAAACCATTTCAGCGCATTTTCCTTAATGCCAAATTTCTCAAGTTTCCATTTTTCAGGGAATTGTCCTGTCATCTATGAAGTGTTAATCAAATATAATTTATGATTACCAGCAACTTCGAATGTTAATTTTAATATTTCCAAGTTGATGCCGTATTTATCACAACCGTTTTTCTTCATTCTATTCATTATCATTTTGAGGTCATTCATTGTGAGTGCCTCAAATGTGGTAAGCGTCATTTGGTGTCGAGGCAAAACATTCAAGATATAATCGGAGCTGTGAACAGGTTTGATGTCGCTTACAATTTCCAATATACTTTCTATGAAGTATGAATTGAAAGAATTTGCTATATCTGCGTCTTTCCAATGATTACCGAAATTTATTTTAGAAGGCCTGTTTTGAGGTTTTCCATTTATTAACTCTCTGAGAGACCTCCACATTGCCTTGGCATCTCCTTTGTTTTGATCAATTTGTTCTTCGTAGTATTTTTTCGTTTCCTGCCTAATCAGTGAAGTAACAACATTTCTAACTTTCTTATAGTTAATCCAGTCCTCCTCTAATGCCGAATCCCTAGCCACTTTATACAAAAGGTCCCTATATTTTATTTGTTCCATGATCTCGACTGTAAACCATACTTTCAGTTTGGAGTTATTGAATATTTATATTTCTCAGAGAGGGTTTTATTTATATACCAGAAGAGGACACTGTATGAACGACTTATAATAGTTTAAAACTTGCTATGCTAGCCCCCCTATTATTTTCTATCTTCATCAATGATATTGGGAACAACATCTCAAGCAATTTGCTGCTATTCGCAGATGACTTAAAATTGTTCAGAAGAATTGAATCAATCGACGATTGCCATATATTACAAAATGATGTCCAAAACCTCCACCTTTAGTGTATCGAAAATAAACTCCCTCTCAATATAAAAAAATGCAAATCCAATACATACTCCTTAAAAAAGTCGCCAATTGAGTTTTCTTACTCTATCAACAATATCACATTAGAGCGCTGCCAACAAATAAAGGACCTTGGTGTCGAATTCGACCCCAAACTTAACTTTTCCAATCATTACAACAAAACATCTTCTGCCACTAAGAGAATGACTGGACTGATCTTCCGTACGTGCAAAGACTTTCAAAACAAGGACTGCTTTATGGCCCTTTATAATGCATTCCTGAAATCTAGATTGGAATAATGCTCCCTGATATGGTCCCCCTTATACAAATGTCATATTGATCAACTTGAATCAGTTCAAAGATTTTTCATGAAATATGTGTCCTTCAAGCTGGATGGGACCTACCCCCCTCAAGGTTACGACAACAATTTACTACTCAATAGATTTTCATGTTTATCACTAGAAAATCGTAGATCATACTGTGCTTGCTTATTCCTCTACAAATTAATAAATAATCTAACAGACTGCCCTGATTTATTGGCACAAATCAACTTTCAAGTCCCTCGTAGCAATTGTAGATACAAAACTTCCTTTCACCTACCTAAACCTAACACCAACATACTTTTAAAATCACCGATGTATGCAATAAGTGAAATTGCTAATGAAATCTGTTCTGGAATCGATATTCTCAATGAACCTATAGGTTCTTTCAAAAACAAAGTTAAACAAAAACTGTATTTAAAACAATCAACCTGTTCTTAATACTACATTTGCATCCCTCTGTATTATCTGTATTTATCTGAATATGTATTCTCCAACTGTAACTTCCGAACTATCTTGTATTTATATTTATACTAATTATCCTGTATTTGCTTTCCTCAACTTGTAATATTAATCTGTCTTGTAATTGGGATTTATCCTGTTTAGAAAATAAATGCATTTTTTTTTAATAATACAAATAATTTAAACAGCACAATCTGTCAACCTTACCTTAATTATTAGAATAATTCCAGAAGCAGTTGGTGATGCAATTTTTGAAAATGAAACCTTCAACCACTTAATATTACACTAAACACATAATACTGTTGCATATTGTCTTATCCCTTGAATCGGATGTGAACGAGTATAGCGGGAACAAATGCGCCAACAGTTAACCCCATAAAGACGAGAAGTTCCTTTATGCGGCTTGCGGTAGGTGTTGACTGGTGGAAATTGTCATGTAAGAAAAAAGCATTATGCAACTTTCTCTCGCCATGGTTTCAAACGATCCAATGAATCCATTAATATCGAGGTAGCAGAGTATGTTGCCATCAATGTTATGTATCCACCATTTTGTGTTTCCTTTTTCTCAATATTTTTCCCTTTGAAAGTTGATGTTTTCTATTCCATCACATTTAATTGTCATTATACCATGCAATACTATACCTATATATCATTTTTCCAAACTCCTCCGCCTCAGTAAAACGTATTTTATTCCTGATATACTATTCGTCATATTCACGTGCCACATATTCAATGTATACCATTAATCCAATAGTCCAAGATCCCAGAGCCGGCAAACCTACGTCATTTTAGCAAAGCTGAAATTTTGAGTATGAGTAGTGTGATATGATATGCGTACTTGCTAGCTTGGTAGCAGGTACAAAAGTACATAAACAACTTTCTCATCTACATTAAAGTTAGGTAATACTTTTGACAATTAATATGACCCAGTTGGCCAAGTGGTCTAAGGCGCCAGATATAAGCTCTATACATACATACATACATTTTTATTTGTCTCAAGAAAATTTACATTTCATAGACACGTCCAAACCTTAACCTAAGTACTATAGATGAATAATATAATTAATTTGTAGGCTGGGATAAATCGAGGTTGAAAAATTTATTGGAATATTGAGGAAATAAAATATATGATCTTCATACTTACAAATAAAATACATTTTAAGGAAAATGAATATATAAAATGTGAGATGTATGAAATAAAACATACAATGTATAAAATATATAGAGTATGGTGTATAATATAGAGTGTGATGTATAAAATGTAAAAAATATATAATATGTAAAATGTATAGAATCTCAAATGAATAAAATATAGTTAAATGTATGAATATATAATGTAACAATAAAAATCCATGAACAGATGCCGATTTTCAGCGATCAACTGAGTAAATTCCTGGAAGTTGTAAATACAGTATCTAGATAAGATATATTTCAATTTGGGTTTGAATTTTTTTGGAGGTAGATCTCGAAATTGAGATGGTAAGTTGTTATAGAGTCCCGTATCAATTTTGGTAGTTTTTTGAAACCTTATTTTTGGTTCAACTATTCTGTTTTTGTACCTTGTATCATATTCATGTATCTCTTCATGAGTTTCATAGCATTCAATATTATTTTTAATATATATTAATTTGTGGTATATAATTAAGGCATAAACAGTCATTATTCCTAGAGTGAATCACCCACAAGTACCTTCAATTTTAATGAGGTAACAAACAATGAAGTAAGGGAGATAATAAATAACCTAAAGAATAAAAGTGCCAGGGACATCTTTGGCCTAAATGTGAGGATTCTCAAACACGTAAAAAATTTATTGATTTCTCCAATAACAAAATTAATAAATCAGAGTATAAAAGAAAACATATTTCCAGATGCTCTTAAATTGGGGCTTATATGTCCGTATTTAAAAGGGAGGTAAATGACCCAACTAACTATCAACCCATTTCCCTACTACCAATCTTTCAAAGATTTTTGAAAAATGTTTGGCCTCCCGAATGTTTCAGCATTTCGAGTCTCACAACTTATTTAGCAACCATCACTTTGGTTTCAGACCAGGCAAAAGTACAAGCTCTGCAATATTAGACCTGGTAAGCCAAATTCATGATGCTTTCGAAAGAAAAGAATTTATGTCTACAACATTTTGCGACCTTAGGAATGCTTGTGACTGTGTCTCACATGATAGGTAAATTACCATACTATAACTTCAATTGTAATAGCATAAACCTAATAAAATCATATCTGAGTAACAGATATCAAACAGTATGTATAAAAGGGGTGTCATCTGCAAGGAGAGCTGTAGAAGTGGGTGTCCCACAAGGCTCTGTCCTGGGACCCCTACTATTTTTAATATATATATATATATATATATATATATATATATATATATATATATATATATATATATATATATATATATATATATATATATATATATATATATATAAATGATCTGCCACATGTGGCAATCTCTGAACGATATGCCCTTTTTGCAGATGATACTACATTCTCTATCAGAGGTGATAAACTCGCCGAAGTACTAGAGGAGTCGCCTGAGACACTGTCGAGAGCCAAACTATGGTTCTCAACCAACCTTTTACATTTAAATGAAACCAGCATATGCTATTTATACTTAAACAAACTCCTGAAAAATTGGTCTTTGGATTAGCACTTTCTTGGGAGTAAAAATCGATTCAAAACTAACCTGGGATACAGATTATGTATGCAATAAATTAAAGACTAATATATTTGTTCTTAGAAATCTTTCAAAATGTATCTATTAGTGTTTTGAGACAGGCATACTTTGCTCTGTGCCACCCGATTTATCCTATGCAATACTAGCGGGGACATTGTGCTGGCACGAAAGGGTATGTCGCCTGCAACGCAAAAGCTATTCGAATCGTCTCAAATCTGGAATACACGCTGACTGTAAAGAGGTCTTCATCGAGGAAAACATATTAACATTTCCATCAATTTATATTCTACAAAATCTAATCCATATTAAAAGTAACTACTGTGAGTACAAATCATACAATGAGTTTCATAATTATGACACAAGTAAAAATAATGACTTAGTAATAAACTACTACCAACTTAAGCGTTGCCAGAATGGGCCAGAGTTTTATGGAATTCATTTTTTCAATAAGTTACCTGAAAAGGTCAGAAACCTGGAGGTCACTGTATTCAAACGTGTGATGAAGAAGTTTTTAATTAGGAAGTGTTTTTATTCTGTAAAAGAGTTTCTAGAGTATTCTTGTGATGTCAAAGATTTTAAACTTAATTAAGAATGGGTAATCACTTATATTATCATTGTTTGTATATTTTATCTAAACCATTATATGTATGTGTGTGTGTATCATGTGCGTTGTATCATACTTACATGTATATATTCTTTTTATTGACTTGTGTAAATTAGAAACAGCAATAAATGATTTGATTGATTGATTTGAGACTCCCAATTTGACTTTGTAATACATTTTATGGCAGACTTTTGTAAAATTAGTAGTTTAACTATGTGTGTTTGAGCTGCATTACTCCAAGATAAAGTAGCATACTGAAGGTGTGAATGAAATAGGGAATAATAAGAAGTTAGCGCTGCTGTTTGATTAACAAGGTCTCGAACTTTTTTAATGGCAAAAACAGCCCTGGAGAGTTTAGTACACAAAATATATTCTCGAAGATAGTGGGGATTAAACTCTCGCCGACGATTTTTCTTTATTTTCCATCGAATTGAAATGATTTGTTTATTTATTATTTGAATATTCATCCCAAACAAATCATTTCTCAATTTCAAGTAAAAATGAAAGAAAAAAATCATCAGGCTTGGGGTTTTGAAACCCACCTAACTTTCGAGACCCAAGCTAAATCTAGCACCTTAGACTGCTCGACTAACTGGACAATATTGATTGTCAAAAGCTGTACCATACTTCAACGTAAATGATAAAGTTTTTTATGTATTTTTGTACCTGCTACCTGTAAAAGGGCCCCGCTTGCAAGTATGCATATGTTCTTAACTACATATCATACTACTCATATTCAAGATTTCAGCTTTACTAAAACGACGAAGGTTTGCCGTCTCTGGGATCTTACTCTACAACTTCGGCATACAAAAAACATGAGAAATTATGTCCAAAATAGGATAAAATCATCTAAACACATGTAATATTGAAATATAAAAGAAACAAAAATATCTTCCACGTATTACCTCTCAACGATAATATCCGACTTGTATTCGCATAGATATCCTATCACTCATGTATCATTTTAAATTTCCCTCAAGCAGTTCGGATGGTTTCGTACACCTTCGAAATCGTATGAGCAAGGGCTAGACACTTGTCACACAGACTCGTATATAATAGAAAGAGACAGAGTGAGAGAAAGTCGCATGGAGGGGGCATAACGCTTTTTTCTTAGCTGACGATTTCTACCAGTCAACACCTAACGCAAGTCGCCTAAAGAAACTTCGTTCCAATATTTTTTCATACATACTGAAATACTGATTTTGGTACTGAAAATATTTAACTGAAACTGGGGTACTGAAACAGGTACTGGGGATAATTAAAGTGGTACTGAAATACTGAAGATTTGGAGATGTATACCTACTGAAAGAGTTACCCCCTCAGTTATCCCTGTATATAGGATTATCAATTAAATAGTTTGGTATGTTGAAATCACCTATTATGAGAAATTTTGTTATAATATACGCATTCAAGTATTTCCAATAGATTCAAAATATGAGCAACGCTAGTTTTCGGAGGTATGTAGATAACAAAAATTAAAAAAAATTAATCCTTGAATACAATCTTCTAATCCATGACATATAGTAAAAAAGTTCTCTCACTACTAACAAAACATCACCACCTCTTGATAACGAGTTTGCTTCAAGGTTTCTGTCTTTTCTGAAGATTGCATAATTGTCAGTAAAAAGTTCCAAGTTGTAACCGTTGGGTTGGATCCAGGATTCTGTGATGGCAATGATGTGGAAATCCAATCCAGAGACAAACTTGTAAAAGTCATTTGTTTTTGTATTGAGACCTCTGACATTTTGATTATAATGACATAAATGAAAGACTCCTGTTTAGACAAACTTGGAGGTTTTTCATGATTCTTGGATCTCCATTGATATGTTTGATTAGGAGGTTTGACTTTATACAAAAAAAATCTCATTTAATTCTACAAAAGTGTATTCAGCTTTCCACATTAATTTAATAAACAGTATTATTATTTAAATTCTCATTTCACCCTAATCATTCTATATTAACAGCAAGGGGATTGGCTACTTATTTTTCAGTGTTGGCTATATGCTTCCCATCTTTCTTGGGGGGTTTAATTAACTGAAGAAAATAGAGTTTGAAACTAATTTTCAGATTCCTGGAAAAAGATAAATTTTGACGAGGGTTCAGGATACATTTTAGCTGGTGATCAGGAAGTAGACCAGATCAAAAAGGAAATCAAAATAGAGAATACTCATGAAGATAGCTTTGAATGTACTGACGATTTGTTGAGAATAAATGCTGATTTGGAAATGCAGCCACTCAAATATGAGGATGAGATTGTTATTGTTTATGAAGACATCAAACCCGAAATACACAGGGATAAATTAAGTGGAAACAAGGCTCACCCAAACAATAATGCTAAGATTGTTCTTAATGAAAGTTGCATAGGTAGGTAATTAATATTCATTTGATTGTACAATGTATCTCTGGCTATGAAAGTATATCTTTAAGTCACAAATGAATTCACATTGGTGGCCTAACAAACTTTATTAATCAAATTACCTGATGAATTACTTACTTCCATTTCAAAATATTTGAAACCCAAATTCCAATTCAAACATTTTGATGGATCAGAATTTTGCAGTGTCTTAATGTTTATCAAGCTTTTATCTTGAAAAGGGAAACATTCTCAATTGAATATTGAATAGAAAGATTTTTCTGTGAATTGAAAAATCCACGATAAAAATGAAGTTATTTATTGTGAATGTCTAACAGAAAACAACTACTTCCCCAGCTAAAGCCGCGCTGGACATTGAACTACATCTGCTAGATATTCTGAAAAGCCCCCAACTAAAAAAAAAAAATCTGAACTTGAAAATTTGCATTTTCATTCAGATAGTTATTTGATTTTTTATTCCAGTCTTAATTAAGAACTCATAAAGATGAATGAGGCAAAGAAGAATGTTTTCCAAAAGAGAGTACTCACCAGAAATCATTCGTAACATTGACGCAAGAGCAGCATCGCATTCACTAGGTGTTCAATACATTTTTGTCGACGAAAATCTATTTCATGCTTCCACGATCATCAGGAAGACTGGAAGAAATAATAACATTTTCAATAAAATTCCGATGAAATATGAACTTTTTTTGATAGTTTAACACAATTACTCAATGGAAAGGGCTATTCTGAGGATAATTGGTTTTATACTTTTGGGACTGTAATTATAATAATATATGTTTATTCTGTAAAATATCATTGTACAAGGCGATATAATAGTTTAATAAGACATTACAAACAAACATGGAGAATCCCACTAAAACCGAAGTTGTGCGTGGGTACTCTTTTGTTGCTGCAAATGCAGCGTGTTTAGACAAATTCTAAAATGCAACATGTGTATATTATCTGGCCCTTGTTCAACTGTACGTGAGCATGTTAATAGGTTATAGAATAGTTGTGAGTGACGAGGATATAAAACTTAACTAATCTAATCCTAAATCTATAAAGTAACATAAAGTATAAAAATAAGTATGAAGTAAGAACTCACTGTAAAAAAGTATCCCATTGATCTTGTATTTATTGTTCCAGATTTTGGAGCTGGGCCTCAACAAAATACAACTGTAGAAGAGGATGAAACAGATGTTGAAAGGGACAATGAAAAACAATTTCAATGTAAATTAGGTTCGAAGTTATTTAGACTAAGTGATAATTTGAAGAATCATGAGAGGACTCATACAGGAGAAAAACCATTTCAGTGTAACTTCTGTTTGAAATCTTTTGGCAAAGAGTGGTTGAAGCCATGAGAGGACTCATACAGGAGAAAAACCATTTCAGTGTAACTTGTGCCAAATCTTTGTGCAAAAACATTATTTGAAATCATGAGAGGACTCATACAGGAGAAAAACCATTTAAGTGTAACTTTTGTTCGAAGTCTTTTTAGGGAAAGTGGAACTTTGAAGAACCATGAGAGGATCATACAGGAGAAAAACCATTTCAGTGTAAATTCTGTTCGAAGTCTTTTACCATGAGTATTAATTTGAAGAACCATGAGAGGACTCATACAGGAGAAAAGCCATTTCAGTGTAACTTGTGTCCGAAATCTTTTGCAAAAACATCATTTGAATTCTCATGCAAGGACTCATACTGGGGAAAAACCATATAAGTGTAACTTTTGTTCAAAGTCTTT
Organism: Gonioctena quinquepunctata; assembly: GCA_018342105.1. Lineage (NCBI taxonomy): Eukaryota > Metazoa > Arthropoda > Insecta > Coleoptera > Chrysomelidae > Gonioctena > Gonioctena quinquepunctata. The sequence goes on from JAFIRS010000559.1 coordinate 625,230, forward strand.
TACGCAAGGTGGGTCTCGTAAAAAACACGAAAATATCCATACAGAAGAAAAACCATTTTAGTGTAAATTTTGTTTAGTCTTGTAGACGACGCACAGACGGGTATTTGAGCAATCTGGGCGGCCAAAATTAAATATGTATTCATAGTTACACTTCAGGAAGAATTAAGTAAATTTAGGATATTTATATTTTACAGAAAAAGCAAAAAAATATACACATATATACAGGGTGTCCATGAGCAGCAAAAATTAACATATTCTAAAAAATAAGATTTGGAAAAATATTAACTAAAAAATACGATTTGGAAAAATATTAACTTGACGCATCTGATCCTTCTTCGTCTGAATCAATTGTTTCTTCTTCATCGTCCGTTGATGATTCCGACTGATTTCCTTCATTAGGTGAAGCCGGAAGTAACAAAGTTAATGTTTCTTTAGAAAACGGTTTACTCTTAGTTTTAGGCCTTGGTCTCATTCTCGTTATAATAGGATCTGAACTAAGCAATAACCTATTTAACACATCTAAATTGCAAGATACTCTTGAAAACTTCCTGGCAAAAGTCTAGCGATAAATCCGGAAATGTTTATTACGTGCTTCTGATGCTTCCTCCGATAATTGACCTATCGGAAGCAACACTTTTTCGATAACCATTGGACCATGAATTAATATCTTATGCATGGTGGGGGGTCATTGGATGCCACGGGAAGAGCTGGACATAGAGCTCTGCAGTTTCTTTTGCATAAGCAGAAAAAATTTCTGTATTGACTTTATGCCTACTCAATAATACCTCTAAAATTATTTTTAATCTGTATATAAAATTTTTGTCAATTCCAGTAATTTCTGCTGCCAACTAGTAGTCCCCAAAAAATCTTCGACTGCTGTTACCATCATTGGTGTTACCATAACCAGGTTTAGGTACATCTACTATTAGGCCCATTTTTTTTCGGAAATCATCCTGTATTTGCATTTTTCTTTGTTTCACTGCAGCTTTATCAATTTCTGTTCTCAATTGCCATTTTTTCACAGGTAACTTATATGACAAGTGTAAGACTGACTCAAAGAAGCGGATTCGCGCATGTAAAATTGATAGACCAAAATGTAGGGTATCTGGATTAGCTTCACTTTTTATTTTCAAATTATTGAAATCTTTGGAAGTTAAACCACAGATATAGCATCTCATTGTTGATGTTGTATTTGTAGCAGCATTACAGACTTTTCCGTCGACCATGGTAAACATCATTATATAGTTAACACTGTAATTTTTATTTTTCGTTGCAACTTCAGTCTGTTGTAAATTATTTATGGCAGTTTTAACATAATCTATTTCTTGAATTGTTATATCGGTGGTTTCTTTAACAAACCTAATTCGTATGGGGAGGCAATAACGAGGTGAAGATGGAGTAGGATTCTGCCATATAACCTTATTGCTTTTTGTGTATTTCTGCTGAAGGGGTACAAAAGAACTCTGAAATAAGTTGGCATCAGAATCAGTATTGCTACCAAATTTTTGTTTGTATTGCACTTGTTGTGCACCATCGCAACCCCACTTACATATCAAAACTAACGTATGGTTTATTTCACCATGTGATTTCAAAACTTCTTCTAAATATGTAATCAATCGAATAGTAGTATGGTCCAATAAATTTTGCAGTTTCACTTCGGCACAAGTTTCGTTTACTAGATATGCTTCTTTGTTAGGGTAACCCTCTATTTTAGCTTTTTGTAGAATACTATAGCAAGGAAATAACTTTTTCTGAGTGCTTCTTACTATTTCGTACTGCGTCCTAGAAAGTCCCGCTTCAACAAACATGGAAAGAGCCTGCATAGGAGACAATTGAGAGGTGACACTTTCTTGTTGCATAAGAAAAAATGCTTTTTTATATTTTGTTGCTCGTTTTGGGGTACTTATAATTTCTTTCAGAACTAAGGAAGCATCTCTTTTTCCACTTTCTCCTAACTTAGACTGCGTAGCGTAGGTAAGCACCTCTAGATTAGCTGTTTTGCGAAGATCTTCAGTTTTTCTTCTTTTACTCCTCTCGCTTGATGCCTCAAACGGCTTTGAGGATCGACCCGATCGATTTCTAACCTTTGGAATACTAAATGTTCCTTGCAGCCATTCCTTATTTTCTCTAAGAAGTATTCTTCTTTTCTTAATGCTTTAGCCCACCTAGCCTTTACTTCAGACTTGAAACGTGAAAGATCATGCTTTATTACATTAACTTGATCCGTAGAGAAATCTTCCGATTGGAGAAGGTGGTTTTCAAAAAATTCTAACTTTTTGTTCATGGTATTCAAATTTTGACGCTGCATAATCGTAAATAATTGTTTTCTGTTCATTACTCGTACATTTGAGGACCCTGAAAAAAAAACAACCCAATCAAGAACGCAAACAAGAAATTATGAAATAGTTATATTTTTTCGATTTTGTATGTACTCAGTTATTTCAAATAGCCATAATTCACAAAATCGCACTTTTTCGCAAAAATAAAATTATTTCCTCAATGTACGCAGCCTAAGCTTCCAAAAGAATTCAAAATCAATGCCGGGAAATATCAGGAAATATAACTTTTGAAGAAAGTGTAAAAATAAACTATCAATCGAAGAAGCTAATTTTGAAATTAGCAAACCTGATAATATATCAAATAGTTGTAAAAACTAAATACACTTACCTGGTTGTCCACAATCCATGGTTAACTATATTTCAGTCTAAATAAACACGAATCAATACTTAAATCACGTAAACTAACTATATTTTATTATAATTTGTCTGGTCAAGGCAACAGTCTCGTCCAACTGACAACTGATCTTACAATCGTTAAAAGTGTGCCATGGGCCGGAGATGGATTTTATTATATTCGTAAACTATCTGTGCTTCTAGAGGGCTGGTATTCTGTACCTGAGGTAAAATTTACAAAATTGATTTTTGGCCGTCCAGATTGCTCAAATACCCGTATGTGCGACGCGGTGATTTGAAGACACATACATACAGGAGAAAAACCATTTAAGTAACTTTTGTTTGAAGTCTTATGAGGCGTTACTTCGAAATACCATGAGAGGACTCATACAGGAGAAAAACCATTTCAGTGTAACTTCTGTCCAGTCTTTTTTGCGAAATAGTTACTTGAACAAGCATGAGACGACTCATACTGGAGAAAAACCATTTCAGTGTAACCTTTGTTCGAAGTCTTTTGCAACAAGAAGTCGTTTGAAGGGACATGAGAGGACTCACAGGAGAAAAAACATTTAATGTGTAACGATTGTTCAAAGTCTTTCAGGCAAAGTGGTTATCTGGAGACCCATGAGAGGACTCATTGTTGCAATATCCTATTCACACAATGAAAGTCTCAGAACTGCATTTAAACTATATTGAATAAAACATTGGAAAAACAACAATCATATTAAGATGTGACATTTTACTTCTTTTTAACCTTAACTTCATATGTCATGAAGTTGCAACCACCATTACCAACTTGTGTGTGTAAATAAATGTACATGTGACGTCATCAGGAGTACTTAATAATAATACCAATATTCCTCCTCGATTTATAAATATTTTTCTTTCATTAACATTTTTTCTATCATCAAATGCAAAGACAATTCTGGAATGATGATATCAAAACTAGTTTTAAGAAACAAAAGTAAATATGGTAATATGTGACGACTTTATAACAAACTTTATTTTTCAACATTTGAAATGTTAATAAGAGAACAAATGTTATTAAATTTGTCTTTACACAATGGATTTGTTACATACTCGGCCTCAGCTGTAGATAAAGCTACACACAATTGTTTTTTAGAAAAAAACCAATTTATCGGATTAGCCGCTTATAAGATTACTGAACCACTAGCTTTTACTATCCCGCTTATCACAGGTCCAATCTGTGTTAACAAACTGGAAGGAAATAGAATATGCGAAGAAACATAAGCAACAGAAAAACCTGTCAACATTTTAAATTAAAATTTAAAATTTGGTAAGTTGTTACAATCAACAGAAGAAGTTTTTGAAATGTTCTCAGAGTATTCACTGACAGACTAGCAACAATTATTTAAAAAGTATATTTCCATAATTTCTTGGAATTTATTAAGATCTAATATTTTAAGATGATGAGGAAGCACGTTGTATAGTTTATAATCCAGATAATTTTTCTGTGATATAGTGAGCCTATGTTGAGAAATTCTGATATTTTCAGCATTTCTAGTGTTGTAATTGTCAATATCACTCTGAACAATGATGCTACCTGCTCTCTTATGAATTTTTAATCTCGTAACTAATTTTTGCTCATGTTGGACTGGAATAGGGAAAAATATATTGTTCTTTGAGCATCATTATTGGAAATGTGCTTAATCTGGCGTAAGAGAAACAATACACTAGATAGCTTGTGCTTTAGTTGCTCCGTGTGAGCATTCCAGTTTAACCTGTGATCTAGTGTGGTACCGAGTAACTTAACATTCTCGTCAGTTGTCTGATTTGATATGTAGTAATGGTTAGTCTCTGAGATGTATCGTTATTCAGTTTGAGATTATGTGCTATAAACCATTTTTCTGCTTTTTTCAATTTCTGATGAATGATGTGTTATCAGCAAAAAGAACACATTTGTACGCTACATAAAATTGACAAGATCGTTTATATAAACAATGAATAAAAGTGGTTCCAATACAAAGCCCAGTGGCACTCCATGGTTTATTCCTTTAAAGTCTGATGTGTTTTTGTTGTAACAGACAGCCTGAAAACGATCTGTTAGATATGTGTCCAGGAGAGAAAGGGCAACCCCTCTAATGCCTTAGAAGTGCAACTTTTGTAGTAGAATGTCATGATCGACACAGTCGAAAGCCTTTGACAGGTCACACAGAGTGATAGCTGTATGGTTTCCCTGCTCAAGACCCTCAACTATCCCGCTCACCACATTCATCACCTCCGCTGTAGTTGAACATCCAGATCGAAAGCCAAACTGAGTGTCACTAAAATATTTTTTGTCTTCAAAATATTTTGTTAAAGTTTAAAAAAAACACTATCTTTGAAAATATACATATGATTGAAATAGGACGGTAGTTGTCAATAAGTGATGTGCCCCCTTTTTTTTATACAGGAATGACCTTTGAATATTTGGAAATATCCGGAAATTGTCCATTACTAAAAATGAGATTAATTAATTCGGTTAACCGTTCAACAATAATATATGATGTTTCTTTCATGACCCAACTGTTAAAGTCATGATGAATTTTTTAAAGAATTTATGGCATCCATAACTTCACATGGAGTTACTGGATATAAAAAGAAAGAAGAAGAGGACACAGGAAGGGTTTTTGATAAATTAAAAACCTAATTTTTGGGTATATCACGTAGAGATTTAATAATAGATTCAGCCACTTCTTTGTGGAGAAGATTTGGTTTTATAACCTGCCAAGTAGCTTTTGATTTATTTTCGGCCGAACAGATATGTTGATTATAGCAGATTTTTTAGTCATATTCTTTTTTTAGTAATTTATACACATTTGCAATAATCTGAATTATACTTATGTCAGATATTAATTTGACACTTGACGAGATAGTTCTTTGAGCTTTCAGCTCATCATTGACCCACATTATGCACCGAGTTTTGTTTAAAGATTTCTTTCTCTTCGGAAAATTGTCTTGTATTAGAGAATGGTATATATTGACTAAAAATTTCGAAAGATAATTTGCATCAAATTTATTTTTGTTGAAAATACTCCAGTCTGTTTCATTCCTTTCTAAATTTTTCTATACCCGAAGTTGTGATAGATCTTTCATATGAATAAGAATTGATGGAATTTAGTTTTTTATTTATAGTATATATTGTCCTGCATAATCGGTGAAACAGGGTTCTAGAATACCAGTTTTTATGAGTTCTGGTCAAAATTTGTCAGAATGTTATCTATACAACTAGATTTTTCTGCTGTGACTCTGGTGTTTTCATAGTTAGCAACTCGAAGATCGAAAGAATTCCATACACATAAAAGTTCGTTTAACATTGGATTATTTATAATTTCAAAACTAATATTGAAGTCGCCTAAGATCACAACATTTTGACCTACTTTCATAAAATTTTCCAAGAGGCATTCCAAATTTTCCAGAAATAGTCCGAAGACCCCCGGAGCGGGATCTGTATAGGGTGAGTACTAATGTTTTCAGTTCCTGGAGCTCAATGCCATAGAATTCAAAGTGAATATCCACATTATAAGTATTTAGTTCAAGGGGCTTCAACCCCTTTCTCAGATACACCTCCCATTTTGTGATATTTTCTACAAAAATTGTTTACAAGCATAAACCCAGGAATATTTATTGTTTTTAGTTTGTTTCATTCTGCCAGTGCTCTGAAACGCAGACCACATTGAATTTAAAATCATCCAAAAATAGAGCAATTTGTTCTAATTTATTTGACCAACACTGTGTGTTGATATGGAACACACTCGCCGAATTTGTACAGCTTATTCCACTTAATAGGTCAGTATTTGGTTAAACATGATTTCTCCTATTTGAACTAACTAATGGTTTGTCTCCGTTTGGACCATCTTTTAAAAATTTTCTTTTAACTTAAATCTTTGGATGAGCTCCTGTTGGCCATATGGAGGGATTATATACTTGATTGATGTGTTCCATTGAGAAGGTCACTTTGTAGGTAGACATGTGTTCGTCGCGATTCCAGTCATCACAAGCAAAGGTAATATTGGGAGCATTTTTCTTTAAGATGCGCAGGAGACCATCTGATTTCATATCAGCGGGATACAAGTACATACCCTTTTTTGGAAACAGTTTTTATGTTTCCGTTGTCATTTGAACCAACAAATCGCCCCGTAATTCGATTTATCACGGGGATTTTGTCGGGTATTTTGATTTTTACTGTTTTGCTCTTGAGCGATGATGGTTGATTGTGCAATCTGAATAGCACTCTCACTTGTCGGTAAGTGATTTTTTGGGTGTCTTGAGATTTGGGCTGTTCATTTTGTGTCTTCATATTTCGTTGATCGCTTTTTTTTAAAGTTGGAACTGGACATCTTAGAGCAGTCAAGGCTGCCAGTATCAGATCGAAAGTCTGATACGGCGGGTTACCCATCAAACGTAACAAGAGGAGACTTGTTAACATGAGTACTCAGGAGGAGGAGGATAGCCCCACCGGTTCGCCGGAGCCTCTCCACATGGTGTTGGACTCTGGGGGGCGTGGTTGCTAGGTAGTGTCACATAAACAATACCGTAATTCGGTAGAGACGGGGGAGTCCTTCACTTATGGGTTCAAGTGATTGTATTCCCTGCCTGACTCGGCAGGGAGCGGCGCATTAACCCACTCGGGCACTGACATTCCATAGCCAGTAGCTTGTCTTATCAAGTGGCCTCACCGTGGCTGAGCTATAACAGTAGCTAGGGTTACTTAGCACATTGATTGGGTGTATCCCAATTTCGGAATCCCCCATAATGGACGGGCACAAGTGGAGCCGAGAGGCAGGTATTGTGCTGCTGTCAGGGGGAGATAGAGCAGAAGCCCTTCATTCAGGGGGGATGGAGCTTGCGATATCACTTCGACTCGTTTTCGCGTCTTGAGTCTTCTCTAGTCTTGAGTCAACTAGTTCTGTTGAGAATGGTGACTATAGTCGACCAGCACAAAATAATAGAAATATGCCCAATGAAGAATCAATTAGTCAACGGACCGCTCTTGATTTATTCCCACTTCTTAGCACGTGACTCCGGATTTGTAGGCTCAGTGTCCTCAGTCAGTATGAAAATTTTAGTGTGGATGTGTGTCTGGCTTATTAGGAAATAGACTCTACGACGCTGAAGTTCCATTGCATGCGAGAAATTATATGCTGCAATAAATGTTACAAATGATTTCTCTTCCGAAAATAAGTGTTTCAGTTCTTTTTTGCCATAACGGCTTTGAAAATAAAATTATTCTACGAATTAAAAAACATAATGTTAACTTTTGAAAAATAAACTAAAATTTTACTCGAAACAAAAAACTACGACCCTAATGTAATAAAGGTTCAAATAAACCACCTTGTGCCAACTAGCCAAATCTGTCAAACAGAAATAATCTCATATAGCTGAGGAGATTTGGCGTAGTTGGATAATTTTGCCCCTTAATTCATCAAGATTCGTAGTTCTCTGAAATTCATGTCGATAAGCGAATTCTTTCAGATATCCCCAAAGAAAGAAATCACTCGGAGATAAATCTGGTGTTCTGGGGGGTCACATGATCGTACCACGTGTAGATATTACACATCTGGAAACTTATTTTGGAGAAATTGTGTCGCTGCTCGTGCATTGTGACTTGAACAACCATCCTGTTGAAACCAAATGTCCCCAAAATTAATAGGAAGTAGCTGAACTGTCGGAATCATTTGATTTTGAAGGAGTTGTAGATATTTGACAGGTTACCATCGATAAAGAAGGGACCTATGATCAGTATAGAACTCTTGTCTATGCCTATGATATAGTCTAACATTCCTTTCCAAACATTGAGTTTTTGTTGGTATAGGCTTTTTCATTTAGATGACAAATGACTAACTTTGTTTACCTGTCAGACCCAACGGCATTGAAAACGATTTTTTTTTTTAAGGAAATAAAATATTTCTGAGTTTTTTTATGGATAGTTGACTTGAATTTACATGGAGAAGAAAACTCACCATTAGAAAATATTCGTGTACATTATTTTCTACGAATGAAAGGTTTTTGGCGGTATAAAATAGGTAATAGGTACTTAACCTACAAAGAAAGTTACGAACGCCAATGTATGCAGGTGCATTTGTCATGAAGTTGACTGTTGACAATGTGAAAATACCGCTAATTTTGAACTAAGCCAATCTCAAATTGTTATTTCAAAACTAACCAATGGCTATTCACTTTCCCAATAGCCAATCAGACTTTGGGTCTCAAAACGAGCGCATGCGCCTTAAAAAATCATCTAAATGAAAAAGCCTATTGAGTACGCACAGGAATACTTATTTTCACCAAAGAGCCACTTACCTCCAAATCAGATCATATTTCCAATGCATGACATGACCAGCAACAAGGGGGCCAACATCAGCTAACTTCACTCCCAATAGCCATTGAACACCGACTCCAGGATTTTCGTGAGTGTACGAACTGAATGTACAAAAGGTATTTCATCAACAAAACTAAACACAGTGATACGTTTCGCACTAGACACTTTTTATGGTTCTTTTTAATAACACTGATTCACAGTCGTGAACTTTCTTCCGTGCTCATGATCATAATATAAATATAACCTCTAAACATTTACTTTCAATATTCGCTGATTGCGCATGAGCAATCATTTAATGTGATTGTTTCAATTACATTAATCATAAGGTAGATATCGCAGGAATAGGTATATGAAAATTTATTTCAATAAAAAAAACAATCATTTAACTATTTTCTGGACTCGTTATTTATCATTTGATCATATTATAAGCTATATTTCCATGAAACAGTAAATTGACTTCAAGCAAAACAACTAAATGGCGCAACAGCAATCCTCCTGAGATTTTGAAACGATCTGCTCTACATAGGCGTAACGACTGAGCTGGGGAAAGGTAAAAGGTGTATTGCAAAAAGGTAAGAATGTCATAGCCGGAGTTTATTGTTGTGATGGGTATTTGGAAAGCTCATTGAAAAACATATAATAATTATACATAAAACAAAATAATACAAATCCTCGTCATAATAACAATATATATACATACAGGGTTACTGGAAACATATCACGATTTCTTTAAGGGGTAATAGTAGGGCGGGTTACTAGCTATCGAATCACCCTTGGGTAGACGGGGCAAAAGATGACCAATTTCAAAATATTTCTGATTTTTGTTAGAAAAAGAGGTCATACAACTGCGGCCCAAGGAATAGATCCTCTACCAATCCACCGATCAGGATTTGATGTAACCATTGGCGGACGGTGATTCGGTAATGTGCAGAACATCCATCTTGCTGGTAAAACATCACCCGCCTTGTCTCTAAAGGCACATCTCCAAGAAGATCAAACATATTTTCCCTTGAAAAATCTTCATTTGCTGCAGCGTTCAGATTATTTGGAAGCGTTTATTTAAAAGCGCCATTGTGATCCTTGTGGTCTCTTTTTATTTGGGTAACAATTGAAAATACTACGATAATAAAAACCATGAGTACAACATATCAATGAAATTTATATGTTGTACTCATATTTGTTCTATACATTATATTATAGTTGACAGTTCGAAGAAACTAGCGGTAAAAGTTTCAACTATGTGAAGTATCGATGCATACGTTCTTCAGAGGCGCTAGGAGAACGTTTTCGAATGTGATGAAAAAATTGGCGTTTTCAATTTCGAAATATGAAAAACATTAAACATTTTTTCAATGTCCAAGTTTATTGCTGAACTTTCTAGGTGTTTCCTATTTGTGTTGGTACTACTGTGTAGTGACGTGACCGACGGAAAGGGCAGCGGCATATGTTTATTAACTACGAGTATTGATAACTGGCCATAAGAGCAATGCAATGAAAGTGAAGTCGGGTTATATATGTTTTTCGTTGTCATATTGGCAGCGCGTAGTTATGGCAACCGAACATCAACCAATACATGTCACGGTTCCATTTTGACGCATGTGCATCAATTCAACGTTGTTGATTAGAAAGAGTCCGAGCGGTGGTCATGCATCATTTGTTTTGTATTATCAATATTGGTACTTAATACATATATGAGCAGCGGATGTTCAAAAAAAGGGCAAGCTTCCAATTCCAACGCACTTATATTGAAAATCTTGTACAAAAACGTCACAGTTAAAGCCCTTAAGGCCGTCATACCAGCTTTTTGAAGCTGGATTCTTGCCTCCAGCCGATCAGAGTACTTCAAAACTAGCCACCGCTTTTTCAAGGTCATGCCGCTATTTGTTGGTTCAAGTTTTACTTTCAGCGTCAAATTGTTGACCATCCTTGTTTATAAACATGTTGATATCCTTTTCTATCGACAAATATAACCAAAAAATAATAAATTATGGGAGTGCCGTTTGGTTTGGTGAGTTTGTGGTAACTGGTAATTGAAACATAATGGGAAAAATGCAATTTCTCATTAATGGGTATCCTGTAACTTTAACCTGAACACTAAGTATTAATTGACAGTTGACGTAAAAACGCCGCTTTGTTCTGCTCTATGGAAATGGTCATTTGGAAAGAGCAACATTTCATTCAAAAAAAGTTGACGCTAAAAGCTGGTATGGAAGGACGCCTTTATACATGAGAGTACAATAAATTTTAAACGAGGAACATTATTGGCACTCAGGGTTGTTCCTGTCAGTACAGTACCAGATCTAGTACTTTTTGATGCGATCTAGTACCTTCGTACGGTTAACGGGATATCCAGTAAAATCTAGTACTTTTTGGACAAAAGCAAACATGAAACATTTCAATTTATTCAATGGTCATAAGTATGATTGTTGATCATTGCAGAAAACAAACGACAAAGTATCAAAAAGCAATTATTTCCTTTATTCAGGAAGACTTAAATTTACCTGGCCTACGAGAAATAACTTATTCTAATGTGAATCTACAAATATTCACGGATAATCATAAAAATCAAATCATGGATAGATAGACACAACCTCACTTTTTCCTTGAGAGTGAAGTTTTCTGTTATAGTTCAAAATAAAGTGAAATAAAATTCTTCAGATGTGAAATACGTTATTTGTGAAATTGTTCAGGACCGGATGTGCACTATTAAAGTTTTTATACCTGGCTGGAAATGTCGGTGTTCAAGATATGCCCTGAAACTGGATCCTTTCTCACTCCAAGCTCTATCAGGAACTCCAATACCATAAATCAGGAACCATACATATGCAGAAATCAGCTTTGGACACTTGGAATGTTGTATAATTAAGGTAATATTGGTTTTTTCCTTCTAATGTTAGATTATTTCATTTTTCTTTCTCCCAAAATGTTGCGTGGCATTCCCTTGTAAATTTATTTTCGATCTCCTCCGGCTTTGTTTGTTGCTTCCTTGGATACCAATTTTTCCTCTTCTTTTTCATTTGAATGTTTGAATTCGCTCACCAAATTGTCACATTTCACTGTTTGGGTTCATCTTATATAATTTATATATACAACTATTTTCCCATTCCTATTACTATGTACATATTTCAATAATAATTGCTTATGACATCACCCCGTTGTTATTCTCTCACAATTTCCAATTTTCCATATCACCATCTATTCCCTGATTGGCTATTGTCATCAAGAAGTTTGCTGTTCTACCATTGGCTACTTTTAGTTATCTACAATTTCATATACTGTATGTTTCAAATTTATAAATGTGTTGATCACTTTTTATTCATGAAAATTTTGTAAATCTAGACTTTTTGTTGTCTTTTTACCAATTATGGGTTATAATCATTATGACAGTGTATGAAATTGATTGTGTTATAGTATTTTGACATTTTTATCTATCCATATTATGCATAGGCTTACAAATAAATAGAACTTCCTAAATCATGTCAAAACAATCTCTTGAAACTAATAACTATTTAGTAATTATTCTTTTTTGTGGGTTTTTTCCTTTTAAAACTTATAACTGGCATAACATAACATAACAATATATATATTTGCGTTACTCTGAACGCACTAGAAGTACGACTTTTGGTGTCGTGGATTTGCCTATACTGACATCTGCTGGTGACCTATCAATGTTGCACGAAATTTCGTCCCAAGTAGCACAGAGTCATAAAATTAACATAATGACTTCCTATACCGTCTTAAAGACCACGTATTTGTATGTTTAAAAACCAAAAATTTAATGTGCGCTTTATAACCTCCAGTCGTTGCTATGACGTCGTGTAGTAGATATAACGAGACTACAATGAAGAATTCTCGAGATGAAGTTGTACTGTGGTTTGTATGTAAATAAATTGTATGTGTCGTTAAGTAGAACTTAAGAGCAGCTGCTGTGAGGTTATTATTACAATGAACATATGTGGTTCTATTGAATAGATTTTTGAAATGTTTCTACGACTACATATTGTACTCATGTAATGTAGTTTTATCAACTGATGAACTTTGGTCGTAATGATTACATTATGTATCTATGGTTAGATTATTTTTGGTGGTTATGTTATTTTTGTTGGATAGGTATATTGTGTTATGTATGTAGAATATTCAGTTCCGTATGAATGATTAAAATGCCAAAACAAAAATCCAATCTGCCTTACAAGAGAACTGGAGCGAATAGAAAAATATAAAGAGGAAGGATGAGTGCCTACTCCAAAATTAACAACTGAAATAATTAATCAGTCTATCGGGACACTGCACAAAAAATAAAGTTCATCCAGTTCCTTCAATTGTGTTCACAACAAGGAAAGACATAAATAATATGTATGTGCACTTCGAGTGATAAATAAAAAATATTTGAATATAACTGTTCAACATCAACATAACCTCTATTGTAAATGTCAGTTATTTTTAGCGTTTTCCATTAGGCGGAACTAGTATGCACTCAGTGTATATCTTTTTCTGTTTTGATAGCGTTACAACGTTAGTACAACAAAACTGGCTACTTGTGGTCACAGCGACTACATTACAACTTTTTTATGTAAGATATTGCGATGTCTTTGAGACACTCGTAAACTATTCTATGATAGTACATACCGGAGTAATTACAACTTTTCGACACTAGAAGGACGGCATCCATGTTTTTCGATTGATTGATAACATCATTCTGGTAGCCATATTGGAAAAAAAATATTTAAAATAAAAAATAGGGGGCCCTGGGTGTTATATCGATTTAAAAATCATTGGAGATGTGCTAATCAAGTATCTTTTGTAATATTGTCTAAATATTTCAACGATTAATGAGAAAGATTGATGAAATATATTTTTTCTGAAATGAAAATGAATATTTATCTCTCTTCATTTTCGAGGCGCATGAATTTTAAGTGAGTAGAATTGGATTTTGATCGTAAAAATGGATTTGCTTGGTCACTAGAGTTTCAGAACAATTCTTAAAGACACATAAATGAAAATCATTTTTATGTCGATAACTATCACGGTCCCAGAGTATCATGAACATGTAAAGGAAGGCTGACTTGTATATTATATTGATATTATATAAAATCTTTTGATATGGTGTACATATTGTAATACTATATTAGAAAGATTATGACCCTCATGCATAATGATATAATGACTTCACTAAGACCACAGAACGACCCTTTTGTGACTGACTTATATAAGTCTATATTGGCAAGTCATTACCACTTGTTTTTAACGTCGATGTGACGTCGCAAGAGTGTGCCTTTTTCTCGTATTGGCATACATAGCGACGTCTTAGCATATTACAAGACATAAGTCATGGACTTTTGCGAAAGGTCTAGTAGACGTCTGTACAACCGAATTATGACCTCTGTGTGCTACTTGGGGTGTCATTGAATTCCACTTCATTAGGTCTAAACTTCACCCCACAAATTATAGGTGTCACTTCTATAATTTTGTGCATTCAATTTATATATATATATATATATATATATATATATATATATATATATACACATTGTAGCTCCATAAACCCTCAAATAAAACTAAAGTTACACCAAAATGATGAATATAGTCAGGGTCATATACCTCGTACTTTTTACTATAAATCTAGTCCTTTTTACGGAGATGATTCAGTACGAAAATTTTCGCTCTAGGAACAACGCTGTTGTCACTTGTCATATTTTGCCATTTGGGAAAGAAATTAAATTCCAAACTCTTTGCGATTTGTGAAATTTTCGCTTCCTGACCGTGGGTGAGTGAGGACTGTTGGCGTCCTCGTGGTTGGGAGTCAGGTTTATGTTCATGGGCGTGTACAGCCATAGTTATGAGCTGAATTATTTATGTATTCGGAAAGCAAATTAAATGTATGTGAAGTTCTACAAGTATCTCTTTCTCTACGCTGGTATCCAGGCCAGATGGCAACGGATTTGTCAGAAATACCTGATCTGGTGAAATTGACACAGAAAGGAATCAGAAAACCAAGAAACCCAACTGAAGAAGAATTGATTTGTGATGTAGATATTTCCAAGATTATTTATCAGCTGAATTTCTTACGTAGAGATACGTCGTTTAGCCGTACTTACGTGTTCTGTCTCGTGTACATGAATCAGCCCATTTATATCGAAGCGAAGCATTCATAACCTCATTCCCACCCAGCAAATTACGTAAGTAACTTCAAAATGCATGTTGTGAGTGAAGGCCGGGGGCCGAATAGATGTTTGGCTTTTTTATTGAAGAGGCAAAATGCGGCCCTCTCAATTACTTTCAGATATAGGCTCTTCAAGGACCAATAAAAGTCCCATTTCCCACTTTTTTAGAAATAAAAAACATTTCGATTATTATTTGTAACATCTATTGCTCCAAATTCAACCACAATAATTTATTTAAAAATATACTGGCCTAAAATTAGGTTATGAATTAGTGACTGACAAATTTGTTGGTTCACGATTTTGTTGATGGGTACACTAAGACCTACAGTGAACATTAATCATATGTTTTGGGTGTTTTTTATTTCTAAAAAGGAAGAAAATATACCTTTTATCATCTTTGGAGGGCTGTACTACTAGAGGTAATTGAGAGTTACTTGGATTCGTGTTTAGGAGGCAGAAGTACCACCAGGCACCAAGTCTCTAGGTGATATGTATCAATATTTGATCAAAAAATAATTTTTACTCATCTTGGATTAAGATTATTTCATGACTGACTCAATTTCCATAGATAAGGAGACACAATGGCACAAGAACACTATGGATTTCCAGAAGATTCTATAACACATAGTAGTAGTAGGAATCACTTTGCTGCCATTCATTGCTTTCTAAAGGGAGAAATAATAAAGGAAGAGCCCATCGAAAATAAATGCTTCAGTGAATATGGTTTGTGTGATGAAAGCCTCCAAAAGGATGCTGTGGATGGAAAATTTTATGAACCGGTTTCTAGCAATTGTGAGAAAAATCCTAGAGAATCAAAGCCTTCTCTGACTCGTAAGTATCTATTACATTTGCGAATAGATGATTGCTTCCAATTTCAATTGTTTCTACTAATATTCACATGCAAATGAATGTTCTGGACACAAGTCTGAAGTTGAAATCTGGTGATACTTCTAGTTTTGAGTTTGTCTCGTTTGCGTCATTTCTGTCATCGTTGAGCAATGTTATGTAGCTAGAGTTGTTCCTAGGTTGAATGGAAGAGCAGTTGCATCCTTCTCTGACTGAATTCTGCCTTTTGTTAATCTGAATAAAGACATATTATTATTTTTGGTGGGTCTCATTGTTCTGTGCTACTTGTGATGTGATTCCTCTTTCAACTATATCAATCAATCAATCAATATATACTTTATTGTATTCATGAAGAAATCATGGTTACAAAGCAATACAATGTACGGATAAAATTACAATAAAAATCAGTATAAACATATAAGGTAAAAAAAATAAAACATTTTAAACGAGTAGAGACAATTAATTACAAAACATTTAAGTATAATATATCACTAAAATATTGCGTCAATAAATCATGGTCACAAAGGATAAAGTTACAATAAAATTAGTATAAACATCTAAGGTAAAAAATTCAAACGATTAGAGACAATTAATTACAAAAAGATTTAGGTATATATCACTAAATTATTGCGTCAATAAAAAACTCTCCAAACTATAATAGGTTTTTTCCATTAATTTATATTTTAGATCTTTTCTGAATTTAGTTGGTGGTTCAATTTCTTTCGAATCATTGGGAAGATGATTGTAGATTTTGCAACCATTGTAAATAAATGAGTCTTTAATGAGACTTGAGGTGGGTAGCAGAAGTTTTACATATCTGTTTTGTCGAGTATTGTGTGTAGAGGAATGAGAGCCAAACTTGGTTTTATGTTTTTTTATTATTGATGCTGTTTCCAAGATATACAGGGCAATTACTGTTAATATTTTATGGGATTTGAACAACTCTTTGCAAGAATCTCGAGGTTTAGCTTTGCACAAGTATCTTAAGGCTCGTTTCTGTAGGATGAGTACACTGTTCAATAAGTTGTTGTTGCAACTTCCCCAAAATGCAATGCCGTAGCGGATATGTGATTCGACGAGGGAGTGATAAACCATCTTTGCAGCTGAGAAATTTAATTCTTGTGAAGTAAGCTTCACTGCATAGTTTATGTTTTTTTGTTGAGGGATCTGGTTTTCAAATTTCATATTTTCTCTCTCTCTCTTATTTTCCAGCTCTTTTGCTATTGTATATCTATTTATTTATTGTTCTCATTACAAACACAAGTAATGGTAGTGGGGAAGAAATAATATATATATATATATATATATATATATATATATATATTATTAAAAGTATATATATATATATATATATATATATATATATATATATATATATATATATATATATATAGTAGTAAAAGTTAATGACCAGACATCTAGCATTCTAGAGATCACAAACGGGGTGCCACAGGGGTCAATTCTTGGACCTCTACTGTTCCTTCTATATTTGAATGATCTGTCAAATATTGACATTCAAGGAACTTTTACACTATTTGCTGACGACACTACCCTCCTTTGGCGCGGAAAAAATACTGAAGTTTTAAAGAAGCGGGTATACCACGACTTAGGCCTAGTGAAAGAATGGTGTGACTCTAACTCGTTATGTTTCAATCTTTCAAAAACAAACCTCCTCACATTCAAATTTGACTTTCAGGAATTGTATCTTGAAACACAACTCATCGGAAATAAAACATCATGCAAGTTCCTGGGACTATACATTGACAATAAATTGAGGTTTCAAGAGCATGTAATTGCATTAACAAAAAAACTTGCCTCTGGTTGTTATGTGATCAGAACTGTGGCAAGAGAACTTAACTTGGAGATAGCGAAAACGGCCTATTTTTCTTTAATAGAGTCTCATCTACGGTACGGAATAGCTTTTTGGGATTTGCTAGTCAGCAGCTCTTCAATTCGGTCTTTATTATTCAAAAAGAGCTATTAGGTACATGTGCTATACTAAGTCAAGGGAACATTACAAACCCCTATTTATTAAGCACAAAATTCTAACATTGACGAGCTTATTTATATTGGAGACTGTATGTCTTATCCATAAAGCCAACAGAAACCCAGTTATTCCTGAACACGGTTATAACACAAGACAAAATAGAAACATTCGGTTCCAATCCCAAGTCATCCCTGACAAAAAAATTCAATTATTTATGAGGGCATAAAAATGTTCAATCATTTACCTTCACAAGCAAAAACTATCAAATCCTTACCGTCATTTCGGAAGGAAGTTAAATTCATGCTCCTTGAGAAGGCCTACTACAACATGCAGGAATATTTTGAGGATCAATTGTTATGAGAAGACATTGCAACATTTTAATATCCCTGTAGTATTATCAACCTTAGCAGCATTTTATATCTACATTATTATTATATTTTTCTATTAGTTATACAACTGTACTTTTTGTATTTTTAATTATAGTTTATGTACTTTTTATTCTACCAATTAAGCTTTGTATATATATCTAAACAAAAAATAACAAATATAGCAAAACAAAAATAACAAACAACTATACAGACTATACCTAAACTAAGGTAAATAAAGCAAACACAGTCATATTTTTTGTAGTTCTTTCAGGTTTGTGTCGAATAAATCTATGTGTGCTTGCTTGAGTGATTGATTGCATATCAATAACATTTTGTTTATTGGTGATATACTGCCTGGATCTGTTTTAAATACATCATAATTTAAAATTCTTAAATTGATTTTAGGGACGTTTATGTATATGTACTTAATTAGGTCACAGTCTTTGTATTTTGTGTAATTAAAAAGATGGTATACAAATAACACCGCCTGTTTATTTCTTCTATCCAACAAACTCTTGAAATCGAAGCTATCTAGCATGCACCTATATGAGACCATATATGGGTATGTGTTATTTTTCCTGACATAAAGGTATCTTAAGAACCTCTTTTGTACTTTCTCAATGCGGTCTATGTGTGTTTGGGCTGAAGGCATCTAGATTTGTGCTGCATATTCCAGATGTGGTCTCACTAAGGCATGATAGAGCTTGATAATTGTTCCCAGTTCTATTTCTAATGATGAAACCTAAAAATTTAAATGCTCTATTGACCTCTGTTGTGCCTGTTTAAAGTTTGAGAATGCTGCATATCTAACTCATATTGATATTCTTTGATAGTATCTTCAGTACAGATAGATTTTTTCACACTGAAAAGTCAGTTTGCAATTGTATTTCATATTGTCCCTGTTGTCCTCAATACAGAGAGTGATGATTTGATCTTTGATCTTCTTCATCTTGTTTTGCTCTTGCATAACTTTAAATCACCTCTATTTTTATTTTTTTGAAATCACAAGTAACTAAATACCTAACTATAATCTCAAAAATCGTTCCAAATAATCTTATCCTGCTGGGAACTTATCAGGGGCTTATCATTAGTGAATTTTTATATGCAGTGAGCATGTAAAGGTTGGAATAAATTTGCTGAAGTCTTTACAGTGCCAGAAGAAAAAAATCGCTCGTACACTTCAATTTCGATATTTGAACATTCAAGTTTTGACACATAACTCTTTTAGGTGACATCAAAATTGTGCCAGTTAGGACGTCATCGACATTTCTTATTTGATAGTGTCATTTGAAAGAAGATATTTCTTTGCATACAATATGTTAAATTTTATGGCATGGTACATGAGGAAATTGCAGAGAAGGAATTAATTGAATGTTAAAAGCACGCACTACTTATGACATGACCCTGGTAGATACAGTCTAGAGGTGGCTGCAGAAAACCTGTCCTATCGAGTAACAGAATATTTCTAAAATGTTAGTACTCACAGCAAACATAAGAAAAATCATTTACTGCCTGGACAAAATTTTTGCACAAGTTTTGTAGGTATGTACTTTTTGTGTAAAATTTTTCATATAGCAACCATTATCAATATGCACTTCATTTGTCAATATGACTATGAAGTCAGATTGGCCAAGCGGTCTAAGGCACAGGTTTCGGAAGGAAGCGTGGGTTCGAACCCCACACCCGACAAGTTTTTTCAAATTTTTTCCTTTAAAATTGAGAAATCATTTGTTTTTGGCGTCCCAAAACAAATCACTCGGGCGTCCCAAAACAAATCATTTTTCAATTTCGAAAAGAAAAAGAAAAAAACTGGCAGGTGTGGGGTTTGAACCCACACCCCCTTTCGAAAACCAGATCTTAAATCTGGTGCCTTAGACCGCTAGGTCAAATCTGACTTGATAGTGATGCAAGCAAATGAAGTGCATGTTAATGATGGTCTGCAATAAGAGGCAGAAATCTATAACATTCTTGATTATGGCCATAATGAAATTATGGCCATGATAAAATTATGGAGTGTTACAGATTTATGTCTCTTATTGCAGATATTTCTATCCTGGGATTATGTGAGCTCATATGTTTGTTTTGGTGGAAGTTTTGCACTTTCAAAATGCATTAACAAATTTCTGAAGGATTGCTGTATACATGGTTCCAAAACTCTTGATCACAGTCAATGTCATCTAAATTTTCATCAATATCATCATTCTTCTTTTCTTCATTTTTATGAACGTGCTCTTTACCCGAAAAGTTTCTATAAACATTTTCACTGATCTAACTCGTTATCTCATTATTTATCCTGGTTGAAGATTGAAAAGGTTAACAAAACCATCATTAATCAGTTCAGGAATTCTTACCATAAACTTGAAGAATGGTAATCTTTCCATTCTTCACTCCACAAATAAAATCCTTGGTTACTATAAAAATTAATGACTTCTTGTTCAGTGCTTTCTATAATTACATTAATTCCACCGTAATCAAACATCTGATCTTTCCTCGGAACTTTTTCCATAGTTGAACCCATTTTTCCATTAGATTCTCTGGGGAAAATTACACTCGGTGTTAACATTCTTCTTATTTTTTGTGACTGTGAGTTCAAATATGTTTATAAAAATTCGACATAGACCACTAGAATTTGATATTTGTGGACTGTCTTAACATATCATTGGACACTTTTATTTCTCCATTGCACATGAAGCAGGTAATGTTGCCAATTGCACTTTAATTAGCAAAAGAACCTGCTGAGACTTTCACTTTCAAATCTATTTAATTTCCATTGAATTTGATATTTTTTTTGTTTTGTTTTATTGCGATTTTTTTTCTTGATCATTATCAGTGTTCATTTTGTTAAACTCATATTTAAAAATTATTATTGGATGTTTCACTTCCACATTTAGGATCGGATCTATTTATTTTGTAATTTTTTGGTGGGGAATATTTTGTTTCATTTGACAGTACTTCGAAATTTATCTCCCAAGTCATGGAGGGTTTTTCTGTAAACACTAGGAACAACGAAATTTTACAATTTTTGTAAAAAAACCTTTTTTTACTTCATTTTGATCGTTGATGTTAATGATGTTAGGTTAGTTAGGTAGCACCTCCTTGGCAAAATTTTCTGTCTGATTGATATCTTGTTTTGTTAAATTAGATAGGGATATTTTATTATTTCCAATTAGCTGAATATATATTCCGGTAAGTTCAACCCCTGATCTTGAAAAAAAAATCAATATTCCTAAAATTTACATCATGCATGATTTCTTATAAAATATATTCCAATAGTAATTATATCAAATACATTTCCTAAATATTATTAGAAATATTCATAGCAAAATTAAACTGAATATGATATTTTCAAGAATATTCGAATATTTCTTCCTAGTGCGCCACTGGTCACTTATTCATTAATTTAAATCAGTAGATGTTCCCTACTCTGTTCCCTAGCAACTATCCAAGATACTATAGCATACATACATCTTTAAAATTTCCTCGAAAATTACCCATCACGAATTAACACTGAAATTCAACATTTACTGTTGCCAGTTTACCTAATGAGAAGACCCCACAGATAGAATAGAATAGAATTTATTGATCTCATAATATCAAATAATGACATAAGACTCGTCAAATATGAACAAATTAAAAGTCTAGCTAAAACTAGAACATTTACCTTAAAATATTAAAATATAGCAGCAATTTAGGTTAACAAATACAAATACACTAACCTAATATACAGAAATTTTTACCGAACTAAAAACACACAGATGCTTAAAAAAAAATTAAGATCAAACAAAGTATATGTTGCAGTTTAGACAAATTTCAACGAGTATTTACAAGATATTCTTCAACCGAATATGGACACATGTCAATGAGATAGTTTTTAGTTTTCTCTTTAAATTTATGTACCAAGGTAATATCTTTAAAACATTGTGGGAGGCTGTTATAAAGTTTAATTCCCATTACTGTAGGTGAATTCTTACAGATTTCAATACGCTGGTAAGGTATAGAGAAGTCTGATTTATGCCTTGTGTCATGAGCATAAATATCACTATTCCGCAAATAATCGTTTTTATTTCTATGAACTGATGTGATCAAATCCAATATATAAAGGGCATACACAGTTAAAACTCTCAAGTTAATAAAAATAGGTCGACAGGAGTCTACAAATGAAATGTTTGAAATACACCTTAGAATTATTTTCTGTAACAAGAAAACATATTTAGCATGAGGAAACTCCCCTTTCCTTAAATTTCTAATTTGAAAACATTTAGAATTTAACATCTTTGATAGATTTAAACAGTGAGTTTTAAAGGACAAATCTGAATCAAATAATACACCCAGAAATTTCACATTTTCTGTTTTTGTTATGTTTGAGTTGTTAACCAATATATCAAAGTCGGGGGAAATAATTTTTTGGCGAGGATGAAATGAAATGAAATTTGTTTTACTTGTATTAAATAACAAGGATTGATCACTAGACCAAGCAGAAAATTTCAATAACGCATCCATAATTTTGGCCTTTAAAATGTTTGGGTCCTTATCACTAAACAGAAAAGTTGAATCATCTGCATAAAGAGTGGTAAATGACTCTGGTATAACAGAAGGCAACTCATTTATATATAAGATAAACAACAGAGGTCCAAGTATGGATCCCTGTGGAACTCCTTGTGTATTTACCATAGGATTGGTACATGTATGTATTTCCTTTATCAACAATTTTAACAGATTGTAACCTGTTATCTAAGTAACCATTCGTACGCTTTTCCCCTAATACCATATTTATAAAGCTTGTCTTTCAAAATACTATGTTGAACACAGTCAAAAGCTCGACTGAGATCACAAAATATCCCAATCGGGCCCTCGCCCTGGTTGACCAAATTCAGAACTTCATTATAGAACGATTCCAAGGCTGTTAAATTGAAAATGTTTCTCGAAAACCATGTTGATGATCAGTAATTACTTTTATGAATTTCAAAAATTTCAACATCTGCTTCAGCATGGCATACTCAAATATTTTTTGACAAAACTGGTGATACAGAAATTGGGCGTAATTCAACATCA